>CM029601.1:50484581-50680291 GCA_017311375.1 Mytilus coruscus
AGTAACGTACCTTATTTTGTCGTTGAAGGTCTTGTAGCAAAATATAAGTAATTTGAAGGTATTAGTACCATTTCAACTTTTCTGATTATTGTCTCAGTAATCTAGACACTCCATCTATCACAAGTCATAAAGATAACTCTGGTTTAATGAAAATGATTTTCCAGAATACCGAATCTCGAATAATTTGACAAGTCAGCTTCACATATAGACATGTATAAACTAGGATCATTCGTTGTATCAGTAACTAATTCTATATAATGCTCTGGTAAGTTTGAAACAATTACTAAGTCAACTAATATGCGGACTCCTTATTTTAAGAAGGTAATGAATAACATGTTTTTTCATCCGTATACCGTATAAGGTTTTACTGGAAAGTCTCACTTTGTACGCTTTAATATGTTTTATGTGCTTATTCGAACGGCTTTGTCCTGCTCAAATCCAATTGGGGGAAATGTTTCCAAGTTATATAAAAATAAGGAGATGTGGTATGATTGCCAATGAGACAACTATCCACCCAAGTTCAAATGAAGTGGATGTAGGCAATTATAGGCAACCACACGGCCTTCAACAACGAAAAAAAAAACTATACCGTATAGTCGGCTATGAAAGGCCCTGACATGAAAAATATAAAACAATTCAATTGAGAAAACTAACGGCCTAATTTACAACAAAACAATTTACGAAAAACAAGTATGACAGACATGAACCAACGAAAACCACTGACCCACAGGCTCCTGACTTTGGACAGACACATAAAGAATGTTGCGGGGTTAAACATTTTTGTGAGCGCCAACCCTCCCCTAGACTGGAACAGTGGTGTTACAGCACAACATAAGAACAAACTATATATTAGATTCATTTAAACTAACCAGCTGCTGTAAATATTTAATCCATTGCTAGTAAAAAGTGGTATACGCTGTGTGAATAAAAACATTCTTAACATATTTTTCCATTGATTAAGTTTCTGTTTTCCTGTTGGAAGGATACAACTCTTAGAAATAAGGGAAATAAGTTTACTAAAAGAGGGATAACTTGGGTATGAATGAAATTTTATGAATAAATTAATAAGTTCAAGGCATTGTTGGTTTCTATAGTTCAGGAGCATTCAATGGAAGATACATTCTTGTAATGAAATGTTTTACTTAAAAAAATCAAGATAAAAAACATACCTTCTACTTTCGGTAATATATTGAATATAAAGTTCACTGGGATATATGAAATGTAAGCACTCATTGAAATGTGGGTTGATGCGTGACAGGACAACATCAATATATTTGAAAGTGATTTTATAGAACTTTGCCAGATGCTTTTTTGTTTGCCTTTGAGAAGGATATATATTGATTCTTTTTCATATGTGCACAAACACAAACACAAATTGGTTAATACGAGTGGTGCACATTGTTATAGTACCCATTGGAATACCGTCTGTCTGCTAAAATATCAATCCACCAAACTCAACAAATATGTTGTCGATCAAAACGTCCAGCATGTAAATGATATCCCTTTCGTTGTGTTATTTGTCGAAACCAGTGTGGTTCTTCACAGATTGATATATTCATGACTCAAAACAAGGAGTTTGTATCTACGTTTCCCATTTTAAAAGAAAAAACTCCACTTAATTAGACGATTAGTCGATATTTCAATAGTGAAAGGAAAATAATAGTGTAAAAAGAAGAAAATAAAAGTTTTGAAATTACTGCAAAATTGTAAAGATTGTGATTGAAGATTCTGGAGTAGATCTTAAAATTTCTAAGATCACATCTGATTGACAACGTCTGTTGATTATACCTCATCACAATTTTTCTGAAGGCCATCTTTTTCTGTAGAAAGAACGGAGGTTAGAACTTTTGAAAGATGTTTAGTCGAATATCGTCACTAAAATGATAAACACAACCTGGCAAAGACAAGTTGGAAACCTTAATCAATTCACCAAACAATCAAGGTCACTACGTATTAAAACCAGTGAATACTCTTTAGCCTGTTATATTGAAAATCATTTAGAGACCATGTGAATATGTGGTTAGGGGCTTGCAAAATCTAATCAACAGATCAAGCAGTTTATATCTGACTTTCATCTAGAAATTGACAATGAAAGTCGGTTGAAAACAAAACCTTACGAAAAAAGAGATGATTTCAGCTTCCAAATTGTGAACTTTCCATTTCTATGTAGCAACATTCCAGCAACTCCTGCATACGGAATATAGATCTCCCAGTTGATACGATATTCAAGTGATTGCATTTCCTATCATGATTTCCTTGATAGAGGGTTGCTGCTCACAAGGAAGCTATTAAACCAAGAGTTCCAAGTCGTGAAGCTGAAATCGTCGCTTCGTAAATTTGGTTGACCGTTATGGAATATCCGTTTCACAGATGACAACGGATATGTTTCAATAGTCGTAACTTCAATCCCGTCCCCTTTTCCCCGAATGTGACCTTCCGAATTAGACTTATCACCGGGTCTGAACTAACATGAGCAACACGACGGATGCCACATGTGAAGCAGGATTTACTTACCCATCCGGAGCACCTGTGATCACCCCAGTTTTTGGTGGGGTTTGTGTTGCTTAGTCTTTAGTTTTCTATGTTGTGTTTTGTGTAATATTGTTTGTCTGTTTGTCTTTCTTTTTTAGCTATGGCGTTGTCAGTTTATTTTCTATGTCCCTTTGGTATCTTTCGCCTCTCTTTTATACGTGTTTGGCGATTATCATTTAAGAACGTCGAATGAATCTAAGGTAATTCTTCATCAATTTTCTCGAAACTTCTGTTCCCACGTTCCAAACATCACTTTCATTAGTTTGGGTTCTTGATTGCTTTAACAATGACACTTACAAATGAAAGAAAACAATCCGTATTCCTGTCATTATGACAGACTCTTGTTTTTTTTTTTCATTTCTTTATTTCTGTCTTACTCAAAAGCCATTAGTTATGTCATACAAAAGAAATATTTGGGGACATAGCAACTGCTGATTTCTATTGTTTAACCATATAGTTTTTGTTAATCATATTTAGAAGGAAAAAATCAGTGCTTCAATGAAAGAAAGCCGTTTGTTTGAATAAATTAACAACTGAAATGTATATAAATAATAATTGGTACGAGTTGGTAAAAGTACGAGTTGTTGGTAAAAATAGGGTACGAGGTGGCGAAGGTACGAGATAACATGTATCCTGATATATATATAATATATATATCTACGAAGTACTCTTCGAAAATATACATATTAAACATAAACTATATGCCATGGCAAGACGTTCATTTGCTTTTTGTCGATTTTAGGTCGAAGTGTGTATATATAAATCATCTTGTTAAGGAGCTACCATTTGATTTTTAGGGAGGGGGGCTAGGATGAAATTTGAAAAAAAGGCAGGACAGGAGTTTTGAGTAAAAAAAAGAGGCAGGATGAGCAACTTTGCAAAAAAAAGAAGCAGGATGACAATTTATGTAAAAAAAGTCAGGATAAACTGATAAAAAAAAGGCAGGACCGTATAGAGTGAAAAATAAAAAGGCAGGACAGAGATTACAACTAAAAAAAATGCAGGACAAAATTTTTCATCCTAGCCCCCCCCATAAAAATCAAATGGTAGCTCCCTAACGGATATTTAATCAATATGCTTATTATATATTATCACGAACACTACTTTTTCTTTTCTCTTGCATTCAAAGATATCACAAGATTGCAGGGCCGTAAATTACATAGAGGCATGTAGGCAGTTGCCTCCTATTGCGGACGGACAAAAAAAAAAAAAGAAAAAATGAGGAAAAAAAATACTGAAAAGAAAAAATTGTTAAAATCAAGCATTATTTTAATAGCACTGGTTGTTACTTTCACGTCTATTAATGAAATTGGGTCAAAATGTACAATAGAGCAAGCAATCAAACACACGCACTTCTACCCAAATATAAAACAAATACTTTTGCTTCTGTTAGCCTTGCCAGTTGGGTCCTGCAGTTGTGTGAGATCGTTTTCTGCGCTACGGCGCCTTAAAACATGGAACAGGTCAACAATGACGGAAAGCAGATTACGTGGTCTGGCTATGCTACACATAGAAGTGACAATGTTGGCAATATTGAATGCATAGAAGTGCTAAAGAGATGGGATTCGTCCGGGCACAGAAAAATCCCCTTAGCAATTGACAAAGCCTAACCGAATAAAATTGTCAGTGTAAACAAAAAGTATTACGTTATAATAATTTGAATTTGATAATTAAAAGTTATGAGTTATTAAGTATGAATTTTCATTTTAAGGTTTGAAAATTGTGTCTCTGAAACGAAGTCAAAATAGCTCGATTGGGACAGCCAAAAAAGCATGATAAACCACAAAAAAAGGCTCAACTTTAGGGGGCCTTTCATTTTAAGTTCGTAAATTGTTTCCCTAAAACGAAGTAAAAATAGCTTGTGAAGAGTCGTAAAGCAGGATGAAGCGTAAAAAATCTTACTTTACCGGCACACGTAATCTAACTCTGGTTTATAAGTTAACTCTTTTCAATACATTCCAGGCGCTTATTTATTGAAATATAACAAAAATTTAACAAGTGGTGAATTCTGAGGAGGTACATTGCATACAGAGAAAAGGCCCGAAAAAATATCATTTTCTGCTTAAAATGGGTCAAAAATTTCACCTCGCTCCGCTCGGCGAAACTCAACTGCCTCCCCTTAAAAGACAGGCAATTTACAGCCCTGGATTGGTTTAGTCAATCTGGCTATTTTTAATGAGATTCAGCGTTTGTTTTTTAAATATTTTCTCCAATATATATGACGAAAAATTCAATTAATCTATATTGTCTGTAGCTATCACGTTTTGGTACTTTCAAAATTCTGAGCCTTGGAATCAATATTTCTAAATATTTAACTTTGAAGAAATAAACTACTGCCAAGAAAAAATAATCAGCTTGGTAATAAGACGAAAACTACTGCTAAAGTTTGTGTTTGTAGCCATTTCAAAATTAGAAGAAAACCCTGTTTCATTAAAAATGTGTAATCTTAATTTGCACTCCTTGTCTTGTCATTCTTTGTTTTCTTGTGTAATCAAAATAAGGACAGCCTTGAAGTATTTTTGTTTTACAAAATAAATGATAGCAGGGAAATCCTATGCAATTTAATTTCAAAAAATATTTCCAAAATAAATTTTCAATATTTTTTATTTGAAACAGAAAACATCTGTTACAATGTATCAAATTTTATCAGCATATATTTAGAAATGCCGTGTGCATGTCGACAGCAATGATATTGTATGACAAACATGCACAAAAACATTTAACAATATCTAGGTTATCCATAACTCAGTGAATTTTCGACAAATTCGTGGCAATCACAAATATATCATTTTAAAAATGTATACAAATGTTTCGTATACCTTTATAGCATCATCAGAATAGATGCATTTGGAAACGGTCTTAATCTGTCTGAATTCTTACACAGTAGAAATCTTGTATTGCTATTTGTTTTTCAAGCTTTCGAGTGTTGATCTTTGGTAGCTATTGTTAAATTTTCTCTGACAAAATTGACATTAGACGAGTTTTGCATTGTATATTGTTCATGTTTGGTCTTCAACTTGTCTATAATATATGTATCTTCTCTGTCGAAAATATAGCAAACAAAAATAAATAAAAGGTAAAAAAATTTTGTTTAAATTATAAATATCAAGCTCCACTTAGTTCTCCGTTTTAAAGTATGCTTAATGTGTTTAAGGTTTAAAAAACAAATGATTCGGATTATTTTGAAATTTCAAATCTTTAGACAGCTTGTTGCAAAAAATGTTATCCACAAAAACAAAATGCAATACACTTTTCAATATATCTAATATGAATGTAAAGGTCTTTGCAATACAACGTATGACAGTTTTATATAGGGCTCTATGTGTTTAACCTTCTCCAGTTGGACAGAGAATACTTTAATTTTATGTTTTCATTTTTTGCATGAAATACTAGTATACACGAATGACACCGATTTTAGTGTGCTATCCACATGTTTCTAATGTTCTATGAGAAGTAATGTTCCAAAGGAGAAAATATCTTAGCATCAAATCCAAATATTGATTAAATGGGGACCATTCTTCCAAATTGGTTATTATAACTCATTTGCAATAAAATATCAAAATATCTGATGTACATTTACTGTTGTCAATTTGAGTAGCATTCATTCAGTAGTCTGTGTGTTGACATTGGTTATGTTTCTTATATATACGTGTTCAATTAAATTTTCAGCTAACAAATCTAGAGAATTGGAAATAAATAGGGCTTTAGATTGCTCAGGGAAAATTGACCTTATAAAATCAAAGAACCTTTGTGAGCACGCTCAAATACCCCACATTGTTACTTGGCAAACACAACCTCATCAGATTCCTAAGTGCAAAGACTCATAACTCCTACAAAAGTCAACTGATAAAAATTGCTTGTGGCTATGCACATCTACATATTATGTCCTTATTAACAACAAAATTTCATGAAATTCTGTTGTGTGGTTTCAGAGGAGTTGTGATGACAAACTGTTGCAGTAGTATATTTCAACCTAAACTCGAAGTTCAAGGGGCACAACTCTTAGAAAAAGAATTGAATCATAATTTCCTGTCGATATGCACATCTACATAGTATGTTCTTATTATCTACAAAGTTTCATGAAATTCTGTGATGTAGTTTCAGAGGAGTTGCAATGACAAAAACAGGACTGACGGACATGTGTGAGCATGCGCGAGCATAAATGGCAGTGAAAATTTTCAAGAGAATAAATTTGGCGTAAAATATGAATTACAAAGTGAATTACAAAGTGATTACAACTTGGATTTATCAGAAGAGTAATGCCGAGAAGGAAAAAAAGTAAACCAAATAAAAGAAAGAGACAAAATCAGTCCTCTGGAAGTTCTTCTTCAGATCAGTACAGTTCACCCGCCTTTTCAAACAAAGAAAAATGTCGACACAACAACGAGTCAAAGGTACTGTTATCTAATACAATTAATGAAGCCTTGTCATGTTTAAACGACAACAACAATTCACAACTTAACATTGATAATCAGCTCATCATGAATCAATCGATTAACCCAGGGTGTCAATACACAAGTACACCACAACAATCCAGTACACCTATTTCGTACCAGCCGTTTCAACAATTCCACCAATACCCGCAGTCACCTACCTTCCTACCCCACCGCCTCTCCCACCAGTCTCGCCTGGATTTGAATCTTTGTTGCACGAAGTAAACAATAGACTTAAAGGTGTAGAAACAAAATTGACAAAACTTGACTCAATAGAAAAAAGAATAAGCACCTTTGATACGAAATTTAAAACTGTTGATGTAGAAGTCGCATCTTGTAAAGAAAGAATTGGTGTCCTGGAACAAAGTGCTCAGTTTTTGTCAAATGTGCACGACGAGCACAAAGCATTAAAAGTAGACTTGACAAGCTAACGAAAACCATTGAAACAACCAAATCGGTAAATAATGATGTGAAAGATAGACTAGCTGGTGTAGAAATACAAAGTTTGAGACAAAATCTATTATTTTTTGCTATAGATGAAAAAAGTTCTAATACTGACATGGAAACCGACGGAAACGAAGTGAACGAAGCAACGGGGGGTGTAACGGGTGCAACGGGGGGTGTAACGGGTATAACAGAAAATAGACATATAGATTATAAAACCGATAAGACAATGAAAACTGTGTTGATACCATACTGGATTTCTGTGAGAATACACTTCAAATTGAAAATGCAAAAACAACAATAAAGATTGAAAGTGCGTTCCGTTTAGGAAAGGTAAAAAAAGAGGCAGTTAAACCGCGACCAATAGTCGTAAAATTTAAGAACTTCTCAGACCGTGAAATGGTACGAAAAATGTCAAAACGTCTGAAGGGTACCGGTTTTGGGATAAGTCAACAATTCCCACTTGAAGTTTTGGAGAAAAGGAAAAAACTGCTACCTGTGATGTTTCAGAAAAGAAAAGAAAAACTCTCAGCTTACTTAGTTGAAGATAAATTATATGTCGATGGAAAATTATGGGAGAAATAGGAACTGAGGAGGATGATATTAGTGAAAATCAATTTCGAAAAATTTAAAAATATGCTCGTGGAATATTTCAAAGGGCCTACTACGTAAATTAGCAGACGAAGAATTTGTAAATATGGTGTGTGAATACGATGTTATATGTTTTAATGAGTGTTGGGTTAAATGCCCTAAGGAATTCGATTTAATTGGATATGAAAAGAAATATTTATCTAGAGAAAAGTGTAACGGGGGTGGCGTAATTGTGTTCTATACGAAATGGTTAAAGACTTATTTAGAAGTTATCGATTGTTGTATTGATTGTATGATATGGATAAAAATTGATAAAAATATAATGTTCGATAATGAAAATTTATATATTTGTGCTATATACATACCACCCGATAAAAATGTTTATTATAGAAAGTATGATATTGACGTTTTCGATGTTTTACAACAACAAATTGAATTTTTTTCAAAATTTGGTAACATTGCCGTTATTGGTGATTTAAATGGCCGAGTGGGTAATGAACCAGACCATCTTTTATAAGACGGGTTAAACAGAGAATTACTGGACAAAGTTGACAATTTAATTGATTATATTGCGGATGTACCGTTAGATAGTAGATTGACTGAAGATTTAAAAACACCGAACTCTTTTGGTAACCGCATATTAAATTTGTGTAAATCAACTGGCCTTAGGATTTGTAATGGTCGTTTCGGTGACTCAAGTAAACAGTATACGTTTCAAAACAAAAATGGTTGTAGTGTTATAGATTACATGTTGTTATCTAGTAACTCATTTTCAATTGTTAATAGTTTTATTGTAGGAAATTTTACAACTTTTTCATGTCATGCTCCATTATTTGTAGATATTAAATTAAAAGGTTTATGCCAGAAAACTGTATGTACATGTAAAACAATAAAGTATAATACGATACGATGGAATGAAGAGTTCAGGGATGAAGTGAGAGAAGATCTAATACATAACGCACATAAATTCGAAGACCTGCACAAAAGTATTACAGAAGATGCTGATGCTATTAATCACGCTGTGAATGAAATGAATGTTATTTTGACAAATATTTTTGAAAAATATACACATAAAGAAGTAGAACGAACAATACGCTGTGATAATTGCACTGGTCGTAAACCGAGTACAAAGTCGAACTTGAAACGAGACAAACCATGGATAACAGACGATTGCAAATTACTATATAAGAACTATAAGCATGCACTTATGCAATTTAACCGAAATCACTCCGAGGAAAATAGACTGAAACTGAACTTAGATAAACAAAAATACAAAGTTATGGAGAATAAACTGAAGCGAAATTATAAAAACAAACAAGGAAACATGTTTAACGCAATGAGAAAATCGAATCCAAAACGTTTTTACCGAAAATTTAAAAATCGCAAAAAAACTTTTTCAAGTAGCATTCCAATAGAACAATTTTTTGATCACTTTAAAAATCTGATGTCTAAAGATGATAATGATGCCAGTACTGAGGATCAGGTAGATGGCGATACCTCGTGTATATTTGAAGAATTAGACAGACCTTTCACCGAAAAGGAACTTGAAGACAGTATAAGAAAATTAAACAAGAATAAATCTCCAGGAGTGGACAATATTGTGAACGAATATATTATTGAAAGCAAGCCAGTATTATTACCTTTATTGTGTAAACTTTTTAATGTAATTTTATGCACTGGATTCTTCCCAGAACTTTGGGTGAAAAGTATAATAGTACCGTTATTTAAAAAGGTCCGGTTAATGACCCTGAAATTACCGAGGTATATCATTAGTGTCTCATATTGGAAAACTTTTTACAGCTACTATCAATACCAGACTGCTGAAATGGAGCGAGGAACACTGTATCATCTCAGACGCACAGTTCGGATTTAGACCTGGCCACGGAACTCATGATGCAATATTTGCTCTTCATTCCATCATATCAAAATCTTTGAGAAACGGGAAAAGGTTATATTGTTGTTTTATTGATTATAAAAAGGCTTTTGACAGTGTTAAGCATTTTAAATTATGGATGAAATTAGCTAAATGTGGTATAACCGGAAAATTGTTAAATCTAATAAAATCAATGTATTCTAACTTGAAATCATGTGTTAAACATGAGGGAAATTTTTCTGATTTTTTTAACTGTGACATTGGTCTAATGCAAGGAGAATCCTTATCACCTTTTTTATATGCTATGTATGTCAATGACATTGAAATTGAATTAATAAAACAGGGTTGTCAATCATATGACATGAGAATGCTCAATCTTTATTTGTTAATGTATGCTGACGATACTGTTATTTTCAGCGAAAATATAAATGATCTTCAAAAAATGATAGATGTAGTTCAAATATGTTCTGAAGGGTATAATTTGCATATAAATATGTCAAAAACTAAGATTGTTGTATTTAGAAACAGAGGTGTTATCAAACCAGAAGAAAAATGGTTCATTAATGGAGAGAATATTGAGTTATGTGATGAATTTATATATCTGGGTATGCTGTTAAATTATAATGGTATTTTTACTAATACTCAGAAAATGTTGTCAAATCAAGGTAAAAAAGCTGTTTTCAGTTTATTTAGTAAAATTCAAGAAGACTATTTTAATACAGAGACACTATTGTCTTTATTTGATACATATGTTTCAAGCATAGTGAATTATGGTAGCGAAGTTTGGGGATATCATAAAGCAATTGACATTGAAACTCTTCACTTATATTTTTTAAAGAGGATTTTGAAAGTAAAAAAGAGTACTACAAATTACATGGTGTATTTCGAACTAGGTAGAGTCCCATTGTATGTACAGAGGTACTGTAAAATGATGAAATATTGGTGTAAATTGTTAAAAACTGACAATTGTATTCTGAAAAATTGTTATGCAGAAATGCTGGAGGCTAGCAATGTAAAAAGTAAAAATAAATTAAATTGGTCATGTAAAATAAGAGATTTATTATGTAATTATGGCTTAAGTCATGTATGGTTGACACAAAATGTTTTAAATGTAGATGTTTTTATAGCTGATTTCAAACAGCGTGTTACTGATAGATTTATAAATGAAGCAATGTCATTTTTTGAGGATTCTTCTAAATGTCAGTTTTACAAATACATATATGACAGTCATGGTTTGCAGTTTTATCTTAGTAGACCTGTTAATTTTAGATATAAACCATTAATAAGCAAGTACCGTTTACATGCACATAACATGAACATTGAAACTGGAAGGTTTTTAAATATAAACAGAAACGCTAGAACATGTAATGTGTGCAACTGTAATTCTGTTGAAGATGAATATCATTTTATTTTGGAATGTATTGGATATAGAGATATTCGTATGAAGTATATTAAACCGTATTATTGGAGAAATCCATCAGTATTTAAACTTATACAATTGTTATCTGTTCGTAATATAAAAGAACTTAATAATTTTGGGAAGTATTTATGTATTGCCGAACAAATTCGTAATCGTTGAATGTGTATATCATACTTCAATTAAGATTGTTAAATTATGCTAATTAATATCATGCTCCTAGATGTGTTTTAAATTGTATGAATTGTATATTAATGATTTACCTTATTGTACTATGTGATGCTTACTATATTTAATGTAATATTAATTGTACACGATACCTATAAGCTGTATTGCTTTTGGAATAAAGAATATAATCTGTCTGAATTCTTACACAGTAGAAATCTTGTATTGCTATTTGTTTTTCAAGCTTTCGAGTGTTGATCTTTGGTAGCTATTGTTAAATTTTCTCTGACAAAATTGACATTAGACGAGTTTTGCATTGTATATTGTTCATGTTTGGTCTTCAACTTGTCTATAATATATGTATCTTCTCTGTCAAAAATATAGCAAACAAAAATAAATAAAAGGTAAAAAAAAATTTTGTTTAAATTATAAATATCAAGCTCCACTTAGTTCTCCATTTTTAAAGTATGCTTAATGTGTTTAAGGTTTAAAAAAAACAAATGATTCGGATTATTTTGAAATTTCAAATCTTTAGACAGCTTGTTGCAAAAAAAATGTTATCCACAAAAAACAAAATGCAATACACTTTTCAATATATCTAATATGAATGTAAAGGTCTTTGCAATACAACGTATGACAGTTTTATATAGGGCTCTATGTGTTTAACCTTCTCCAGTTGGACAGAGAATACTTTAATTTTATGTTTTCATTTTTTGCATGAAATACTAGTATACACGAATGACACCGATTTTAGTGTGCTATCCACATGTTTCTAATGTTCTATGAGAAGTAATGTTCCAAAGGGAGAAAAATATCTTAGCATCAAATCCAAATATTGATTAAATGGGGGACCATTCTTCCAAATTGGTTATTATAACTCATTTGCAATAAAATATCAAAATATCTGATGTACATTTACTGTTGTCAATTTGAGTAGCATTCATTCAGTAGTCTGTGTGTTGACATTGGTTATGTTTCTTATATATACGTGTTCAATTAAATTTTCAGCTAACAAATCTAGAGAATTGGAAATAAATAGGGCTTTAGATTGCTCAGGGAAAATTGACCTTATAAAATCAAAGAACCTTTGTGAGCACGCTCAAATACCCCACATTGTTACTTGGCAAACACAACCTCATCAGATTCCTAAGTGCAAAGACTCATAACTCCTACAAAAGTCAACTGATAAAAATTGCTTGTGGCTATGCACATCTACATATGTCCTTATTAACAACAAAATTTCATGAAATTCTGTTGTGTGGTTTCAGAGGAGTTGTGATGACAAACTGTTGCAGTAGTATATTTCAACCTAAACTCGAAGTTCAAGGGGCACAACTCTTAGAAAAAGAATTGAATCATAATTTCCTGTCGATATGCACATCTACATAGTATGTTCTTATTATCTACAAAGTTTCATGAAATTCCGTGATGTAGTTTCAGAGGAGTTGCAATGACAAAAACAGGACTGACGGACAGACGGTCAAAAACATTATACATATATAAAAACATTGAATCCTAAAAAACAGTTTGAAATTTGTTGTCCGACTTGATTTGCAAGGAAATTATTTTAAAAAGCACGAAAACTGTGCCTTATTTTCTTAGTATGAAACAAAATGAGACAATTGGATAAAAGAGCAAGCTAAAGATTGAACTACAATTGTCTTGAGTAGTGTTTCAGGATAAATTTAGACCAAAAGACTACCTCTGAAAGGAGGTCAATACCATATGGCAAATGCAATATAATTGTTAAAACAAATCAGAATACCGAATACTGTTCATCTGCTAGTCATATTTACTGATGAACAGGCTTAATCTTTCCATTAACGTAACCAATGGAACATAAAAGAGCAAGGTTATAAAACACAGGTCAGAGAGGCATACACTTTGGAAGACATTACAACATACTAAATATTGTTGACCTTTCATGTATAATCAAAGAACAGACCTAATAGATAGAATGACAAAAGTAACTGAATTAACTTTTTATTGAAAACAAATCATATAATTTGTAAAAAAAAAAATATAACATATTCAAATAAACATTAAAACTCAAATTAAACAAATAACAAGATCACTTTCAAATTATATATAAAAATATAATAAAAATTAAATCAAAATATCAGTATTTAACATGTTCATTTTTCATATCACAACCAGTTATATACAAATGTTTAGTTATCTGATGTTATGTGAATTTTGGACGTACAAAAGAACAATGACAATTTTTCATTTATGAACACCGATCGAATTAATTGTCATAATCTTTTTCAAGATTTTAAAATTGTATTTTTATACATTGTATATTCACTAATCTTAAATCATTGTTTGCATTGTTACTAATGCTTCATTATTATTGCAATTTCAAAAATATCATTTTATTTGTAACTTATCCATATCAATAATGAAGTATGCATGAAATACTATGAAGCAAATTTTGAGTTTGAAGAGCCTTGTTAATCATAAATGATCTCAAAAGTCTGAATTTTACATTATTAAGTCTTGTCCATTTTTAAGTAATGTTGCAGACACCTCCACTTACATCAAAATATTCAGACTCTTCAACTGTTAAATGAGATCTTTTCAGTCTATTTTAAGATGTTCAGTAGCTGGTATGTACCTCTGTATATAATAATGTACATTGCAGATGGGACTGCACACTTTTTGATTGACTACAAGTAATGTCTTAACAGTGATTAACATAAAGAAATATCTCAAAAAACTTTAAAATTAAAAAAGACTAAATCATAATAATTTTCCAACATTATTTATAAAATATCTTTACATGCTTACTCAACAGAAGAATAACAATGAAATTTGATTAAAATAATTTAAAAATAATATTGATCATGTTGTGTTAATCAATAAATTAATTCTTATTAGATTTATGATTTAATATCCTCAGTATGGTTTCAGAAATATAGACACAAAACAAAAATTATAAAACATATAGTGACTAGTATATTCCATTGTAGGATATAGGATTAGACTATTTCTTCAGAGAGGAAAATGTTGCATATACATTATGTAATTCTTTCTACAGGACAGCTTTCATTTATAATTTTTAAAATTCTTACAGATCACAATCAGATACAAAATTTTAGAAAATCTTTTAGAATACATGTTATCACAAACTATATAAACATGGTTTGAATGGTTTTACACTAGTACTTTTGGGGCCCTTTATAGCTTGTTGTTCGGTGTGAGCCAAGGCTCCGTGTTGAAGGCCGTACATTGACCTATAATGGTTTACTTTTATAAATTGTTATTTGGATGGAGAGTTGTCTCATTGGCACTCACACCACATCTTCCTATATCTATATATGGTACCCAGACATCAGTTTTATGTAAATCTTACATGTATAATATAAGTTTTCACTTTCAAATCAATTTCAATTGCTTTATTTGTTTCTAAGGAAACAAGTCAGCATCACTCACAACAAATCATTAAAAAATACATTAAAAAATTAGGTTTTTTTCTAAGATGATGCACATGTATCCTTGGTTTCAAAATGTGCTTTATTAATTAAATATTACAGTCAATCATAACTCAACATGCTTAAAAAACTAACACAAGATGTTCATTTGTGGAAACTTTTAGTACAAAACTGGGTTGCTGTCAAGGTACCTTCAATTACTGTTCTGATCATATTCTTATATGAAATGTGCTGAAAAGGTAAACAAAAATGCAAACATTAACACATAAGGCTGGACATCTAAATAACTTTCGAATTGAAAAAAAAAACAAACAGAAAACCCACTACAATAGTAGTAAAATTGAACCAGGAAAAGTAACCACAGTATCTTACCCCTTCCTTTACATTCTTTCTGTGTCAACAAAGCAGAAAGAGACCTGCAGAACAGTGGTAGCTGTTGGTTCCTGTATGCTATAATTGCTGTTCCTTTATTGTTTTTATAATAAAATTTCTCTTTTGAATTGTTTCAGATTTTCAACATACTGCTTATTATACAGTACAGGTTCACAACATTTTTTTTAATTCTTTGGTTGATTTTTGTTTCATTCACAATCATACCAAATCTCTTTATTTTTATATTCTATAGAAACAAAGCCTGTACAAAAATCTTCACTACCAAATTGGTTCCATTAAGATCGAGTTCACTGATTTTACCTGTATTAGAGATATAAAAGTGATCTTATAAAAACAAGGAATTATTTGAATCTGGAATAATTTTGAATTCTGAAATATATGATAAAAACTGGCCCAATGGTTAGCCGTGCATGCATGCCTAAGAGGGGTTAGCTAGTTCATACTGAAATATCAGTGAAAGTAAATTGATCTACAGCTATGCATTCATGGCTAAGTTAAACCCTCCATAGTTGGGTTAGTTTTCATCATACATTTCTTATCAATTTTCCAGACTTCAAAATTTTTCCAGATTCAAATGATTCCTTTTTTAAATAAGATTTCATAAAATTAAGCTGTTTATTATAACAATATCAGACATCATAACTACTGTAATATGATTTTTAAAGATATCACATTTTTTTGGCTTCTCTCATATACTTACTTAAGAAAATCTGGAGATCTAGATATAACATGTTCAAACTCTATGTACGATAACATTCCATCGTCATCAAGATCCGTCTCTTCTAATACCTGAAACATTCACAACATTTTAATTGAATAACATTTCGATTTTATTGCCAACAATTCAGATTTATGTCTTTCAATTTATTTTGTCTCTTAAGTTTTTGCAATAGCTATTTTAAGAATAAAAAAATCCTTTTTAAGGAGAGACATTTCCCTATGTCATTGTATTTTGTTTACATGCTTTTCTAAAGGTAAGTTTATTTACGCTGATATTTATATCTTAGAGAGAAAGGATAAAGAGAAAATTCACTTTTGGGCTATTCTGAAATTCAAAGTTTAAGGTGTAGCAGTTTTTCAAAAATCACTTATCATAAAATTTCAATTAGAAATTTGTGTAAAATGTGTTTCAAAGCCCACTTCCCTTATATTGCAGTCACTGGATTTTTTAAAGGTATCGCTATTTTCAAAAAGTTTGCTTTGATTTTTTGTGTGTGATAATTTTCAATATCAAGCTATTCAAATGTCAGAGAATGGTTTTCTCAGTCGAAAAAGAGTGAGTACAGATGATGTCATATGCCAATCGCCCTTCAATGGGATTTCGTCCAGAAACTCTCTCACATGTTGAAACCTTAGATAATTGATTAATTTATGATCTTTCAACTCTTTATTGATGGGTGCGACATGTGGAGCAGGATCTGCTTACCCTTCCGGAGCACCTGAGATCACCCCCAGTTTTTGGTGGGGTTCGTGTTGCTCAGTCTTTAGTTTTCTATGTTGTGTTTTGTGTACTATTGTCTGTCTGTTGGTCTTTTTCTTTTTTAGCCATGGCGTTGTCAGTTTATTTTCGACTTATGAGTTCGAATGTCCCTCTGGTATCTTTCGCCTCTCTTTCTCGTTTTATGTCATCTCAGGGCAGCGCTCATCATAGAGAATGTAGCCAAGAAATTCTCTCTCATTTTCAAACCAAAGATAATTTATAAATATTTTACTTTTTTTTTTTCACCAGTACTTACTTGAGAAAATCTTGAGATCTAGATATATCCCTTACCATACCAGATCTCCTTATTTTAGATATTATTGATTTTAGATGCCTACGTACTTACTAAATAATTAACCAGTAATAACTCTTTCATTAAATATGAAAAGACCTTTAATATCCAAGAGATCATTAATATGTACCATAAGATAGGCTTCTAAGAATAAAACAATAAATTAATCATGCATAAGTTAATCAATAACCCATAATACAGACATATTTAATTTACGTTTTTTGATTGAGTCAAGCCTTCCAATTGATATTTTATAGTGTGTCTTCTATGTTGTGATGTTATACTATTGTTTCAGAAAAGGGAGAAGGTTTGGTACCATTAAAACGTTTAATCCCGCTGCAAATGTTTGCACCTGTCCTAAGTCAGGAATCTGATGTACAGTAGTTGTCGGCTGTTTATGTAGTTCATACGTGTTTCTCGTTTTTATATAGATTAGACCATTGGTTTTCCCGTTTGAATGGTTTTACACTAGTAATTTTTGGGGCCCTTTATAGCTTGCTGTTCGGTGTGAGCCAATGCTCCATGTTGAAGGCCGTACCTTGACCTATAATGGTTTACTTTTATAAATTGTTACTTGGATGGAGAGTTGTCTCATTGGCACTCATACCACATCTTCCTATATCTATATATTTAGTCTTAGATGCATGATTTTTTTTATTAGTTGTTAATGGCTTTGAACTAGCTGTCAGTAACTGCGAGTACTCTCAGATCTGTACTTAGTGTCTTTTTGTTGTTGGGATGTACAAGTACCTGTCCACGTCCACTCTGTGTTTCTGTTAGATGTATTTCTATTTGTATCCATCTGATGAGTTAAGCCTTTTTCAACTGATTTTTATAGTTTGTTCTTATGTTGTACTGTTACACAACTGTCCCAGGTTAGGGTGAGGGTTTGCGTCTTCAAACTAGTTTAACCCCGCCACATTCTGTATGTGCCTGTCCCAAGTCAGGAGCCTGTAATACAGTGGTTGTCGTTTGTTGCTGTGTTACATATTTGTTTTTCATTCATTATTTTGTACATAAATTAGGCTGTTAGTTTTCTTGTTTGAATAGTTAGGGGCCTTTTATAGCTGACTATGCGGTATGGGCTTTGCTCATTGTTGAAGGTCATGCAGTGACCTATAGTTGTTAATTTCTGTGTCATTTAGTCACTTGAGGAGAGTTGTCTTACTGGCAATCATACCACATCTTTTTTTTAATATATGATTATATTAATAAATTGTTGACACAGAGATTTGTCTCCCCTGTTTGAAATTTTTATAATAAAATGCAAATGTTGAAATTAAAATGGCAATACTTTAACATGTAAAATATGCAAAACATTCAGGCAATGAACCATGAATGAAGTTGCTGTGGCAAGTAATTTCTGTGGAAATGAGTTATGCCAATGTTAATACAAATGCATACCAAATATCATAGACCTTTCATAAGTGGTTCTCCTTAAACTGACCTAATCAAACACTGGAACATGTAAACTATGCAAAAGTTTTAAAGTCAATGAACCATGACTTGGGGGGATTGGGCAGGGGGATATAATCTACATGGATGTGAGATACGCTTATTTTATATAATGCATACCAAATATCATTGACTAAGCATTAGAGGTTTCCCTTAAACTGACCTAATCACAAACTTTAACAAATTGTTGACAATGCTGCTGGAAACAGCACACCTGAGTCTTGCCTTTTGAATGAATGCAGATAACAGTAAGTGGTTTTTTCTTTAATGTCTCTCCCTTATTTAATGCCATACTACTAAAGCAGATTGCTATTAGCAGCAACCCTGCTACACATGACTCATTCAAAATGAATTACAACTGAACTTCTGTGCCTGTCCTAATTCAGGGGCATGTTATTTAGTGGTTGTCATTTGTTGCTGTATATATATTGGTTTTTCGTTTATTGTTTTGTTCTTAAATAGTGTCATTTGTTTTCTCATTTGTATTGTTTTACATTTTTCATTTTTGGTCATTTTATATCTTGGTATGACGTACATAGGTTTTGTTAATTTTTTCAAGGCCGTATGATGACCTATAGTTGTTAACTTCTACATCATTTGGTCTCTTGTGAAGAATTGTCTCATTGTCAATCATACCACTTCTTCTTATTACTTTATGTATATAAAGGCTTCATACTTTATCAACTATAAACTGTTTTTCGTCATCAGAAAGTTCATTTTTAGTGAGACAGGTCAGGGTCCTCTCTAAGTCATCTCTCCCTATAAAGTTATCACAGTCAAAATCTAAACGAAATGAAAAATAAAAACATAAAGCTAGTTATCTATAACTTAAAACAATCAATATAATAATAGTTACCAGGATTTATCATAACTCCACGCAATAATTGAATACTATCAAGTATTTAACAGTAAACAAAACTTGAATATTACACTACTGTCTCAGGTTAGGGTGAAGGTTGGCACCTGTTAAAACATTTAAACCCGCTGCATTTTTATGCACCTGTCCTAAGTCAGGATCCTGTTGTTCAGTGGTTGTCGTTTGTTTGGTGTGGTTCATAGACGTTTCTCGTTTTTTATATAGATTAGACTGTTGGTTTTCCTGTTTGAATTATTTTACAGTAGTCATTTTGGGGCCCTTTATAGCTTGCTGTTCAGTGTGAGCCAAGGCTTCATGTTGACGGCCATACTTTGACCTATAATTGTTAACTTTTTATACATTGTGACTTAGATGGGGAGTTGTCTCATTGGCACTCATACCACATCTTCTTATTTATATTGAATAGTAAAATTTATTTTCCAAAGCCTGTCACATTAATATTCAACTTCAATTTTCAACTTTCAACTTTTCCAACAGCTTGCATTTTTTTCTCAAAATTAAGCAGGAAATAATTACTATAAGAGGGTCTGGATGGGGGTCCTTTATTTCTTTAATTTCTACTTTACTGTAAGTTTACAGGAAAATTCTATCTTTTCTTTATTTAATTTGCACATTATTCTCTTATTCTTTTTATTTTAGTAACTAATTATTCTCTATTCTTTATTATTTTTCCCTATTTTTCTCTATTCTTTATTTTATTGGCCCTTTATACTTCATTTTTTCCCGCTTATTCTCTATTCTGTTAACCCCAGCCACAACCTGCAGTAGAGGCAGAAATATTTGACATGTTATTATCATTGCGAAAATTGTGACGAGATAAGTTTTGCAAAAATGAAAACTTGCATTCTAAGATTTGATAGCATTATTTGTATGCCCCATTTCCTGAAATTGCAATAATTAAATCTCACATTTTTGTTTATTTTCAGCTTGAAAAATAATTGAATGCAAAATTTTCTGAATTTACTGTGTATTGATATTGATAAAAGTTGGCAATACTCCAGTTTAATAAAGCCTATGACTGCTGTTGACTTAAACCTTAACTAACAGTGCTCAGCAGGAAGTACATGTACATGTTAACACAAATCTAAGTGATCTTTAATATAACATTGTTCATTATTATTTTGTTTGTACTCGTCTATTAAAATTATTTTTGTTGTTGAATTATTTTACCGCTACTTATATTTTAAGAGTTGTGATTTTTTATTGTATGATGTTCTATATAACTTTTCTTAGCCCACTGATTTAGATAAAAAGGGGGAGGTTTGATCACAATAAACAAGCTTAACTGACAAAATGTTCATGTCCCAAGTCAACAACCTTGTTAGTAATTATCTTTCGTCATATTATATTGTAATATTTTTATTTTGAAAAAAATTGCTGTCAATGGCAGATGTTAAATTTATTCCCAATTTTCCAGACCTTGAATGCAATACATTTTGAGGTAGACTTATTGTATAGACACCTCTCTAAATGTTGAACTCTAAATGTCATTTTGTTTGTATGTTTTGTGGTTGCTGTCTCAGACAAATAGCCCACACCTCCTTTTTTTTCATTTAAAAATTGAAATTTGCTATTATTAATGCATTTGCAAAGAAAAATACTGATTTTCTTATTTTCTTGAAATGTGTGCCATACCATAAATTTTAAAGGCATATGTAGTTTTAATATCTCTTGGAGCTGCTTCAGAAAACACTGAAAACATGTCTAGGAAATCGTCAAATGACATGTCACCTGAACCATCTTCTGAAAACACCTTACAGATTCTTTCTTTAAATGGATTCTCCTGTAAAAAAGAGAAATTCTTATTGAAATAAAAGAAGAATGTGTCTGAATCCACAAATGCCCAAGCTCAAGCTTAGCAACCAACTTTGGGAAGGACGGAAAGACAGACGGTCAAGGGTAACACTTAATGCCCCCTGTCACCTGCGGCAGGGGCATAATTAAAAGTTTTATTCTTAAAACAGTTAAATAGCAGTGTACATTCAAATAGACTAGCATGCCTATCATGAAGAGGTTATATTCTCCATTTATGTAATATCAGTCAGTTGTTTAGCTATGTTTAGTACCTGTTTCAAGAAATATAATGATGAGGGTATATCTTAACAAAACTAATCAGAGGTTCAACAAAAAGGTAAATACTCTTTTACGTAGATATTAATATTGAAATTTGTTTTAATATTTTCCAGAGGATGATATCCATTATAAAAGGACTCAGTTAGTTCAATCAGGGTGCATCCTGTAGATGAAAATGAGTCTATGAAAAATTAAGAGTCTTAAGGAGATCCCTGCTGCAGCAACTGGAATGGACCACACATTATCCATATTCACATCTACATGATTTAAACAAGTCCTAGTTACTATCTGTCATCTATGACAAACAGATGTAATTTTTAGACTGAACTGGAACAAATTAATTTATGGTTAAAATTGGAAACACACTACTGGTTTCTACAGAAATTTATAGATTTTTTATTATTTATTACTTACTATTTAATTTATTATTATTTATCAAAGAAAATCTTGGAAATAAAAATTTGTCAGCTACATGTACAGTACCATTCAAGAGGACCAACTCTCCCACACCCTACACCAAGGAAAATGTCGGAGTCACTCCGAAAAACTCCGATATTCCTCCCAAAATGTTTGGAGGAATTTAGGAGTAATCTCTCCCAAAATCGCGTAAATGTTTATTGTGATAGCGAGCTCACTCCCTACACCGAGGAATTAATTGTCCTTATCCTACTTTGATCTCTACCGGCACACGACTGATAGGGTAATTGGATTACCTGACAGGTAAAGGTTGACGTAATAAAGAATTATATTTCCGGTCTACTGTACCAGTTTAAGTGTCAAAATAGGTGTATAATTTTAAATGTCTTTTTATACTGGTTAAGTTTAATTTTTGTGGTAATAATAAGTTAAAATATTTTCGTATTTCTTGCTTGCCAATCTAAAAATATCTTTACCTAAATGTACTTGCTTTAAAAAAAAAAGGATTATAAAATATAGTGGAAAATGTGAAAAAAAACACAATATTCTACTTCAAAGTTAAAGTCTTTATTTGAAAATTATGTGTCTCAAAGTTTTGTATATGCAAGTAAAAGGAAAATTTATTCACCATTCGTTAGGCATAATAATTATGTAAGTCTACAGCATTTTCTTTTACGATTATCTCATTGCTTGAATGAATAAAAGATTTAAAAGCAAAATGTTGTTGTTAATTCTTTCAATTGCATTAAAATTTATAAAAATAAAACTGTACTAATTTTGACCTCGATGTATTCACCAGTAATTAATATTTTATTTACGAAATGGACATACTTGTGTGAAAATAACCGAAACTTCCGCTAAATTAATGAGAGCAGTTTAAAGAAAATCATAAAATTACGTGTCACAAAGTTTTGTATATGCAAGTAAAAAGAAATATTATTCACCATTCGTTATGCTTAATATTTACGGCATTTTCGTTTTACGATTTGTTGGCATTACATTAGGATAATAATACATTTCGGTTACAACAGGAATACTTCCACAGCTGCATTAACTCGTCTTTGTATAATATTTATTTTCGCACAATGAATGTAAATTTGTGTATTTTGAACAGTGATCTTGAAAGATTTTAAAAAAATTATTTGCCGTGCGAAGACAATTCCACGATACACATGTCAGTTATCAACAGTTTGGGTTGAACTTGAACTTGACTTACTTAACAATGTTAAATGCTAAAAATAGTTAACATTAATTTTATCCACAGCACGAGATTTTTAAAGGGCGGGGAATAATATCACGTACCAGTAAACTCAGGTGACCTTTCTGGACGACCGTGGGAAAATTCATTCATGTTTTAAAGATGCAGAACGAAATGTTTGTGCGTACTTATTGAGGCTCTAGAAGGTCCTTTTACAATTGATTAACCGGAATCTAAAATATAATTTTTTTCCGAATAAACGAGAACACATCTTCTTTAGCTATTTGATTTTTTATGTTTTATCAGTCAAAACAGGACGTAGACCTGAACATTAGTTATACGTCAATAATATAAATTTATGGTTGGTGAAATATTGAAATTATGATGGAAATTGTCCGGGGGGATCAATTGTGTTCAGATGACAAAAATACGATAAAGAACTGCCAATTGTGGGCGGTTGAGAAATTTTGAAAATGAAATTCTGACTGATTTAACTGGAATAGAATATTATGATGGGCAATTGAGGTTCAATAATAATTAAAGGATTAGTGACCTATCGGATGGCGATAAGCGGATTACTTATCATCACAATTTTAACATCGTTTGTAAAAGTTAAATGGCTGAGCGTCATAAACTTGTCAAAAACATGTAGACAGGTAGAATTATAGTAATTTAATGCGAAAATATGTTTACACTTTCCAAATTTAAATGACGAAATTGATATAAAATACTTTCGTCAATTTGAAAACCGTTTCGTAAAATACGAAAATGACGAGCGCTAGCAAAATCACTTGAAGTTATTCCCTTTGTTCAACATAGTTGTCACTTTACAGTTTCTTTTCGTAATTTAAATTATTCAAGTCTGTATAAATGTACCGAGGTGGTGAAACATAATATTTTACATTGCTCAATAAATTGAGTTTACTTGTTGATCCGATTAATAGATTGGACGATCTAGTTACCGTTTACCGTAAAACTACATTTTTTATAAGCCAGTTGATTTTATATAATGAACAATTAATGCACGGATATTGCTTATTGAGTAAGTCATAAAAGATTCTAATGGTGGCAAAATCGTCTTTGTTGAAAGAACACAATGTATGACCTGACCGGACTGTAATAGAAACACAAAATAACAAGTTTTTTCTTCATATTTTTTTTGTTTGTAAAATTATTTCAAAGATAATGGCATGGGACAAAAACATAAAAGATATAAATGATAATTTCACATCTTTATCTGTCAAAGAAAGGAAAACATTTGTTAAAATTTTAATACCGTGATTTTAAAGCACACCTGTGCAATCAAGATCGATTAAATGTACATAGGTAAATTATCTGGCTAATCCGATTATGTTGTCACGTCGTTAATTTTAGTACATCCGATGGGCAATAAACCAATTAACAGCCACGCGGTGTTGGGAGAGAATCTTTGGAGGAATTTGGGAGTGAAATCCGCGGTACTCGGTGTGGCTCCGAAAAACACGGAAATCGGAAAAAAACGATATCGAATCGATTCGTTTAAATGGTACTGTATAGAAAGGATTCAAATAGTTCTTGTTTTAATATACTTTTAATATTCACTGTATAAAATATATACCTTGATCTCAGTCATTTTCTCTACTTCAGGTAAAGGAATTCTAAATGAGTTAGTTTTTCCATCTCTCATATCTTCAGGGACATTTTCTGGTGATAACATGCGATAACGGTTAAATATTCTGAAAAAATTATTTGAATATGCATGTGATATTATTTTGCCTAATTTCTTTAACCTTTATTTACTAATTAAAACAGTACAAAAAAGTTGTTTCAGCACTGTGAACAAATGTGTTTGTGGATGATTCACTCTGGAATACATGAATATCTCCATATATCCAAAAGATATTATAGGACAGGGTTGTTACAGAGTTGTCAGCTTAAGCCACCTACAGTCACATTGTTCCTATTTTACAGCTCATCCATCCAAATACCATCATGCATCATTTGTTTAAACAAATTCACCCTGTTTGTACTTTACTCACAATTTCCACTGTTACACCTAATCCTTTTCAGCAAAACAATAAAATGTCAAATACCAATGTATAAAGTAAAGTTCATCTGAGAGATAAGTTAACTCCAAGAAAAATTACAGCTTCATCTCCTGATGGTAAAAATAATAATTGTATCCAAACAAAAAGATTACAGATTTTCAATGGTTTTATATGACATCTACAAAGGTACAATTTCAATATATAAATATCATTATTGGTTGCTGAGAACAAGCTGTACAAATAGTTTATCAATAACACTCAAGCAAGTGACAAATTGAAAACAACATCTTATTTCTAGCCCTGCCTAGCCTCTTGCCCAAGTCCTTGTTTGCTAAAAATCAGTGGCGTAGCTAGGCGGAAGCTCGGAAGCCAAGGCTTCAACATCGTTTTGTCAAAAACAAAAAATCATAATAATGAAAATAAAAACGAGCTAGAGGGAGGAGACTCCGAGTGAGAGAAAGTGAAGGGGAAAATAAATGGGCACTGTGCGGTTAAATAAACAAAAAGTTGTAGAAGTCAACGAGTCGATATCACTTCTCAGACTCCCGGCGTTCGTTCCCATCGCCAGCGCTTTATTTTCCCTCTTTTTATAGCAAACGAATATTGTGTCTGCAGGGTGTTGTGCTATTTACAATGCAACGCAGAATTGGCAATGCCTGTGACCAATTCCACCACTGAATCAACGCAGTTTAAGTGTCATGTGCCGGGTTAAAACATATCTGCGTTATACGATGACAACCGAGCGACTTTCGGGGCTATAGATAAATCCTTAACGCGTACAAGGAGACGTCCATTGATAAAGTAATTGATAGTAGGCTTGCTTTTTGTCGAGCCTTCGACTTTTGTCGAAAAAGCGAGACATAGCGATCCTACATTCCGTCGGCGTCGTCGTCGGCGGCGTCCACAAATATTCACTCTGTTGTTAAAGTTTTTGAAATTTTAATAACTTTCTTAAACTATCCTGGATTTCTACCAAATTGGACAGAAGCGTTGTTTATGATCATAAGATAGTATCCAGAAGTAAATTTTGTAAAAAAAATATCCTGTTTTTCCGTATTTTACTTATAAATGGACTTAGTTTTTCTGCCAGGAAACATTACATTCACTCTGTGGTTAAAGTTTTTAAAATTTTAATAACTTTCTTAAACTATCCTGGATTTCTACCAAACTTGGACAGAAGCTTGTTTATGATCATAAGATAGTATCCAGAAGTAAATTTGTAAAAAACAAAATTCCATTTTTTCCGTATTTAACTTATAAATGGACTTAGTTTTTCTGCCAGAAAACATAACATTCACTCTGTGGTTAAAGTTTTTAAAATTTTAATAACTTTCTTAAACTATTCTGGATTTGTACCAGACTTGGTCAGAAGCTTGTTTATGATCAAAAGCTAGTATCTAGAAGGAAATTTTGTTAAAATTTTGTACCTGTTTATCCGTATTTTACTTATAAATGGACTTAGTTTTTCTTCCAGTTAACATTACATACAGTCTGCAGTTAAAGATTTAAAACATTTATTAGATTCATAAACTATCCTGGATTTTTACCAAACTTGGACAGAAGCTTCTTACAATCAAAAGATTGTATCGAAAGGAATATTGTTATTATTTTTTTTCCTCATTTTTGTTAAGCCTGCGATTAACAGCAAAAGTAGGTGAGACACTGGGTTCCGCGGAACCCTTACGAATTTTTTGTTAGTGAGAGAGATTGACTCTGACTCTTTTAATAATTCATATCCACACAAACAATTCAAACGAGAAAACTATAACGGCCTGATTTATGTACAAAATAATGAAAGAAAAACAAATATGATACAGCAACAAACGACAACTATACACTGAATTACATGCTCCTGACTTGGGACAGGCACATACCGAATGTGGCGGGGCTAAACTAATTTGAAGGCACCATCCTGCCCTAACCTGGGTACCCACTATATTAACCCGAATATATTGTTTACATCTCATCTCCAAACAATTTTTAATGGTGTGGTTTTTGTCGAGCCTGCGACTTGTGTCACAAACGCGAGACATAGCGATCTTTACATTCCGTTGTCGTCGTCCAGAAATATTCACTGTGTGGTTAAAGTTTTTGAAATTTTAATAACTTTCGTAAACTATCCTGGATTTCTACCAAACTTGGACAGAAGCTTGATTATGATCAAAAGCTAGTATCTAGAAGGAAATTAAAAAAATATATATTTCCTGTTTTTCCGTATATTACTTATATATGGACTGAGTTTTTCTTCCAGTTAACATTACATACAGTCTGCAGTTAAAGTTCTTAAAACATTTATTAGATTCTTAAAGTAGGCGAGACACTGGTCTTAGTAAATATAACTTTTTTATCCCTCTGCAATCTCCTGTTTTTAACAGTTTCTTTGAGGAACAATATATATTTTTTCACAAAATTATCTGACTTGTATCAAACAAAAATGCTTTTGACTACACCTTAACATTCAATATTTTCAGTTAATATTTGTGCGTCTAAAACCCTAAAATCCAAACCCCCTGCCGATTTGGGCTTCACCTTCAACATTTGTCTAGCTACGCCGCTGAAAATGCTAAGAGATTTTTTTTTAATCAGATTAGGACAGTTAAAGAGAAGTAGATCTATACAAATGTGTGAGGATATGACAAAGACCATATGCAATTTTCCAAGTTATACAGGGCACACATTTGTAACTTTAGAACGGTGTGACTCACTGTCTAAATTTGAACTCTGTCTGTGAGTTTTGGTTCTTAGCATTGTGTACCAGTTTCATAAAATTTGCATGATGCAAACTTAAGTACAAATGCGGAAAAGAAAAATGGGATGGACGGAAAGATGGACAGTCAAGGGTAACACTTGATGCCCCCGTTGCTTACGGCAGGGGCATTAAAATGAAATAAGAAGTGCAAATGACCATCATGTAATGTAAGAATTGTGAAAATTTCACAAAATTCTGTTCAGCCATTCAGGAGCAGTACAGGATACAAAAGTTGGACAAAAGGACAATTAGATGGACACTTCCATCACTTCATACATGTCATATACCATAAGCTTCAATAAGCAGGGTATAAAATAACAAAATCTTCAAAGTGCATGTACAAAAATGCAAGGTTAAAAGTTAAATTCTTTTGCAGCAGCCACATTTGAGTATGGTATTGAAACTGATAAATATTTTTCTTATACTCCTAACAACATAATTCAGTTTTAAAAATACTCAGAAAAAATAACCAAAGTTAAAACAACCAGATTGTGAACCTCTCAGTATCAACATATATCAATTATAAAAGACTTACCTTAAAATTTCTTTTCTTGTGAAAAATGTACAATCCTAAAAAATAATTAAATTTAAGATATAAACCATGTTCACAGGATAACCATTATATTGTTTGAAAAATATGGTCAACATTCCTAATTAGATTTTGCATGAAATATTGCTTGCAAGCATAAAGCCAATGTTAACTGTGGTTCATGACAACCTGGCAGTATTCAGAGCATGTGGGTATTTATCTCATCCTGTTGGAAACAAATCAAGAATTGGCACAACTACATTGTACTTTCTGTAAGATTAAGTGTAATTTTTAACATGTGAATCACAGAAAAGTTAGAAAACCCCATGAAAGGGGTTTATACAGTCTTTTTTCTTGTTTTCATCTTAATCTTAATGGTCCACTTTGATCCGGTAAAAGATTGAAGTCTTGCTTCTTGGTTCTTAATATTTTTTGCTGCTCTTTTCTCTTTTAATTTACATTTACATGTATAACTAGTATCTTGTAAATGTATCTAAAGAGGGCCCTATGCTCTACTAGCATATTCTAGGACAGGTAAAATGAGCCCTGTATAGCTTGTAATATTACTTCTGTCAGACATGGTGACATAGGAGTAAGTATGATTTTGTTCCAAATTGGCCCTTACATGTATAATGAAATACATGTACATGTATATTACCATTACAAACTATCTCTCATTTTCAGAATCAAGAGGTTAAAACTATACCCTTTTCATGATTTATAAACATGTACAGACATAAAATGATAATATATTCAGTAAAACGAGGAATATTTTAAAATCTCAACTTTATCATTTATGTATTTGACTTGTATTTAAGAAATAGAGCACAACCATTGCCTAAAAATATATTTTTAAATGAACATATACATGTACGTCAAATATACAGTAAATGCATTTTTTTGTGCTATTTAATCACTGGCAAAAAGTTACTTTGGAAAACACAGAATGTATCTTCTCCTTTTTTCGTATTTTATTGATGCTTAGAATTCCGAATCTGTAACCTTTTAGAGTACATTTGTAAATCAAAAGCCTGTGGATTTTTTTAGGGCTAAATGGCATCATGAAGACATATTGCATTACACAGGTTGGAAATGTATTCCTTAATTTTCAGACCATTTTTCACAGGTTTCAGTCTTTTTGAAACTCAAAGCAGTCATCTCTGTCAAAAAATGAAATAGACAGAAAAAAACCCTCTCAGGGTCTGATTTGTGAAAAATAAAAAACCAAAGTTCAATATTAAAATGGCCATAGTTTCTATAATATATATCTCATGGCCATTAAACTTGGCCAACTGTCTTATAATTCACTAAGCTTAGGTCATGCAAAGTTTTATTAGAATGTTAGAATTAGTCAAGTCTTTCTATCCTTTTACAATGTAGGTCCGATGACAGAGTTATCGTCCTTTGATTTTTGTTGTCTACAAATATGGTCCCTAGTGTGGACAGTGTACAATGTACAACTTGCAATTTTTTTTTTATATATTTTATGCATGAAATATTAAGTAGGGGGATGAAGTAACATGTTAATGATGATGAATTTTTATGTTAAAAAGACTAATGTGAGGGTACACAAATTGCACCTATTTTGACCGTTTTTTCACCTACATGTACGTTTATTTATGATCCAGACAAAAGTTTCAATTATGTGTGTATTTTGTAGATGTATCCTTATTTACTATATAGTTCCACCAATATAATTTTGAATCCATATTGAATCATAGAAAAATGGGTTTGAACTGACCTCCAAACGACCAATAATTCTGTAATGAGGATCAAGTACCCAAATTGCATCCATGAATAAATTCAAATCCGTAAAAATCAAATAACTGGTGTTTCGTTCTATTTCTTCAAATATTTAGAACAATTTGACAATCATCCATGCTTACTATTAATTTTTTTAAGAAATGGATATTTTAATTGCTCATTTCTAAAAGTTGACTTTTTGTGGACGTCGCATGTCGACGTTTCCGTAGAATCTACTTTTTGAAGTAAATGCTTCATCTGTTGATATATACTGTGAACATTTTGTGTATAATTAGATATCATACCTGCCAACCCTCCCGTTTTGAGGGGGAGTCTCCCGCGCAAACGACGAAATTCCGGAAATCTCCCGCTTGCCGGTCCGCTCCCGTGCGGGAGTATAGAATCTCCCGCTTTCGGATATTTTGACCTGGAATAATCCGCGTTCTTAATTCTCTGGCTTTTTCGTTACTTTCAATAGAATAAATAAAAATCGGCATTCATTTGAAAACTTTGGTCAGTAGTTTTTATGTTCGATATATAAGTAATCGAAATTCAGTGCTGCTATGTCAACTCCAACAAGATAGAGGTCTTTGTCTGGACCAAGCGGCAGTGTAAAAAAGAAAAATTGATAACTGCAAATCGAAATGTCAAGCAGATTTGAATGAAAGATTTTCAATTTTTACGATCAAGTTCACTTGGCAATGAATCTTTTTGCACATCATGTTCAATCAACTTTTCGATATCTTCTGGTGGTCTGTACGATGTTTGAAAGCATGCTTAGTGTGAGACTCACAACAAAATCAAAATATGGAATGTTATGAGTTATGAGACTTGGAGGTATTGAAAAAGGCTTAAAAAAAGACTACCTTGTATAGATTATAACCATGAATTGAAGAAATACAGAATATTTATTAACACTTATTGGTGTTTTGTATATGAATACTTTAACAGGTCATATATTTAACTTGAAAATGTCATTCGCGCAAAATCTCCCCCTCAGCTGTCATAGCTGAGGGGGAGATCTCCCTCTTTGAAGGTTTCAGAGGTTGGCAGGTATTTAGTTATGTTGAAAGATGTGCATAATGTCAAATCATAAAAACACAACTTGGTTAGTCTCTATGAAAACTTGTCAGATTTCCGTTGCCATTTTTTGCTAAATGGGTTCAATTTGGGTACTCGGTGCAGTTTGAGTACTGTGACGTTATAGTGATTTGGTCCAGTTAAAACAGGTCAAAAATTAGTATGTCTGTATCTGTTCAACCGAATTATAGACCCATTAACATGATTAACATAGAACTGTCCATATTTTGAGTTAGAGCTGGTAGATTTCTATAATTTTGTATAATTTTGACATAAATTGTTCCAAAAGTAGTACACTACAATGTTTTTGAGATTGGGCAGATGCGATTTTTTTAATGGTCCGCAAATTGTCAAAAAATATCACAAGGACCTAAGAGCTAAGGTTCCGCAGCTAATTAGGGAAGCAAGTTAACTCGTACCATTGTAAACTCGTACCACGTAAACTCGTACCAAAAAAGTTAACTCGTACCAACGTAAACTCGTACCACTGGGAAGTCGTACCGATCAGAACTCGTACCACTGCAAACTCGTACCATTAAAAATATATTCAAAAATACGAATGTTTTTTTTGGTAAACCTAATAAAAAAGTTGAATTACTTGAATTTTATACTAGATTTTAATGAAAACTTAGACAAAAATACGAATGTTTTATGATTTTTTTTTAAGCTTTATACAAAAAATTACATGCTAATTAATATATTAATTTCCTTTGATTGTGTGATTATTGGTTGATTATTAAAAACAACATAGGAAACGAAAGTCTAAGCAACACGAACCCCACCGAGGGTCACTACTTTTCTAAAAAGAGCGATGCATATCTTCCACTACAGGTGATATATATAAATGAGAAGAATGATAATAACTGTTGGTCATAAACAATTTTAAACCTTTAAAACACAATAAATAAATTCTTTCATTAAATAAAATTCCTTTTAGAAACAATAGAAAAATACCCAAATCTATTAAATGTGTCTGATTTGGAATGATTAAAAATTAAATCAAATAGTTGTCAATAAAAGTTTTAAAAAAGAGTATATTCAAGGGAGACAACAAAGCCAATCTGCCACGGTTTTGGTACCAGTCTTGTATTACAACTCCAGTTTCCGGTGCATGTCAAAACATGGAGGGAAATAAAATAGTCCATTTTTTTCTGAATTTTTTTCTGGACTCAATTTTTTCTGTTGGATTAAAAGTTTATACTGAATTGAAACATATATATAGATTTAAAAAAAATCTTGCATCTTTTTGGGGATATCAATCCAGGAAAGTGGAAGGATATCATGTTTACTGGAAGTGGTGCGGCCTAGTAAAAACAGCAAACAGAAAGTAGAAAAAAATAGTTTTGACTTCAGGGTTACATAACTTTTTATTCTTCGTGGCATGACCCACTTTTTTTTCGATTAAATCACATTTTCACATTAGTACATACATGATATGAACATGAAAAAAATTTTCTATGTAGCATTTTTTATTTTTTTATTTTCAAAGATCAGCTGTTTAGCATGTAAGCCTATGGAGCAGTCAATTACAAGACTGCAACCTGCATAGGGTATTTTTTTCATATGTTCACTGCAAGGAAGTAGCTCATGTGGACTTTTGTGTGCCCAGAATGACAAAACACCATGATTTAAGGACTTTTTAAGAAATAAAAATCATGGGGTATCAAGTTACACTGAAAAATATGAAATTATGTAATAATTATGATTTTTTATACAAGACACCATTCAAAAGTATAAAAAGATATAAAGCAAAACAGTTTGAGGTAAATTGAGATTCTGGTAGTATTACATATATGATTTTTAATTTATAAGAACATGGAAAGATTTTTTCCTCCATGAAATCTTCTTCTTGTGATGAAAATTCTAGTTGCACAGTTTCATTGAAAATCAGTGTAAAGTTGAAGAGACAGCTACATACAAAAGTAATTTTTTTCTTTATGGTTATTATTTTTATGGCTCAGTTGTTGACATTTAGGTAGAATATATATAAAATGAACTTTTGGTGAAAAGATTTTCACAAATGTTCACTTTACAAGAGTCTGTGACTTCTTTTCCTGTCTGCGGCACTGCATGGTTAATTGCAAATTCCATATTTGGGTTAAAAATTTGTTTAAAAAGTAGAATTTTTCTAAAACTATCCATCATGACAAGGATTTTTGTGCTTAGGTGTGACAAGTAATTAATATTCTTACCAAAAACACCAACTTGAGTATTCATTTTGTTTTTTCTTGAATTTTATTGCAAATTTTATATGCATGGGGGTGTGAAGTACAGTCTAAAAACCATCATATAGTAGGCATGTATAAAGACATGTGTAGTCAAAAAAGAGAAAGGTATGGCCATTCTTGTCTTTAAATAGTTGTATTGCAACAAATTCTTCAATATGAAAAAGTTTTGGGGTAGTTTTTCAATTTGACTTAAACAAGAGGCCCACTTGGATAGATTTCATGGAAAAAAGGGGGAGGGGTAAAATATTGAATGTGGTTCAATCAAAGAGAAGGAAAAAAATAAAAATAAAAGATAGGAATTCTCTTCTAGCTTCACAGTATCCAAATAATTAGTAAACATTCATAACGATAGACTAGAATGAGATTTACAGATCATTTGATAGGCATGACTTATTTCCAAATTTTGCTGTGTTTCAGAAAAGGGTACTCCTTTAATAATGGGATTATATTTAATAATACAACTAAACAATTCTTTTAGTGGCATTTTTTATGTTCAAATATGGCTACTTAATGAAACAAAATAAATGATTTATTTTTTTAAGACATGTCATTACAGTTATAGGTACCAGTCTTGTATTACAACTCCAGTTTCCGGTGCATGTCAAAACATGGAGGGAAATAAAATAGTCCATTTTTTTTCTGAATTGTTTTCTGGACTCAATTTTTTCTGTTGGATTAAAAGTTTATACTGAATTGAAACATATATATAGATTTAAAAAAAATCTTGCATCTTTTTGGGGATATCAATCCAGGAAAGTGGAAGGATATCATGTTTACTGGAAGTGGTGCGGCCTAGTAAAAACAGCAAACAGAAAGTAGAAAAAAATAGTTTTGACTTCAGGGTTACATAACTTTTTATTCTTCGTGGCATGACCCACTTTTTTTCGATTAAATCACATTTTCACATTAGTACATACATGATATGAACATGAAAAAAATTTTCTATGTAGCATTTTTTATTTTTTTATTTTCAAAGATCAGCTGTTTAGCATGTAAGCCTATGGAGCAGTCAATTACAAGACTGCAACCTTTTCTCTATCCAATTAGACAAGGAAAATTAGCCACAAATTTCAAATTATATACATTTTACAGACTTGAGAGGTAATGAGTGAAATTAAATTATATATTCATCATTAAACACCATTTGAATGCATTTAAATAAGTTGGTACGAGTTTACAATGGTATGAATTTACCGTGGTACGAGTTAGCAGTGGTACGAGTTTGCATTGGTACGAGTTTTTTTTTAGTGGTACGAGTTGACATTGGTACGAGTTTACAATGGTACGAGATAACTATAATTCCTAATTAGGACGAAGATTCCCGGTCAACTAAGATAAACTACTATGCAAACTTTAATTGAAACCTGATATGCATCTAGCTGTTCCTCTGTGAAAGTTGATATTGTGTTACCCATTTTACATCATTTAAAGACAACACTGATTTTTTCAACTTTTGACAGTAGTATTCTTCAGTTTTCCATCGCAAATCAGATGACTTCCGCTTGTGTAAAAACTAAAATTTTGTTGAACAGGGTACACACAGTTATATTTCCGGATGTCTAATTTTAAACTGAACCAGACATGGGTATTTTGTGTTTGAACTTTCACCCAGGGTTTCAACCACATGTCTCCCTTTGCGTGTTTAAAACCAAAGTTATGCTAGTACAGAACTGAGTCTCTAATACAATTCCTTCAAATTTCAGGAAGATAATAGTATCCAAAGTAAATGAATGATAATTTATATCTTACAATAGACTATATAGTATATATGTTACAGTGAATTTGTTGACTAGGGATTTTAAAAATTCGCCGAAACAATTTATATTTAATTCAGGGAATTTGTAAAAAAAATATTTTTGTTTAAATAGTTCATTGGAAAAAAAAAAAAAAGCCTACAACATGGACAGTAACTTGTACTCAACAAGTTTGAGGTTAATTTATCCTTTTTATTAAAACTTTGTGAGCAGTTTTCCCTTAATAACTGACATACTGTAGACAAATGGCTCAGGCACGGATGTCGTTAAATCATGAGCAAACTTACACACAAAAGTTAATTTAAGTAACTATTAAAGGGAAAAGTAAAATGTTATTTATGGAACCGGGGAAAATATGAGGAAATTGTGGAACTTATTGCAAAAGAACCCGCACAGAAAGAAGACAAACAAGCTCATATTACTACCTTGTTCGAACGTGGGTTAATGTTTATTATAGTGCTTCTTTAATTACTGAAAAGTATAAAAGAAATTATATCAAACTTTAGAATCAAATATATATAAAGGCAGAACATTGAAGTGATTGCCGTAATAAGAGGAAACAAACCCCATGCACAGAGATAAAAATTGATTGGTTTAGGCCATATGATCCAGTGGCAAATATTTCATGCATATCAGACGAGAACATCTTACATTAAAAATGATATGTAAAATCAAGCGTTGTATTATTAATATACAGCATATAAAAAGACATTTATAAATGTAATCAGAAAATAATAAAAATAAAAGATAATCTTGGTTAAAATACTTTGTATTATACCTGCATTTCTATCGATAGAAAACGAACCAGGCAAAAAATAGGCGACCTTGACTATTTTTCCATGCTTCACTTACTTTGATCATGTCTCGGATACTGTCTTATACATAATGATAAAACTTTAGAATAAATTTCTATATTTTCTCCACTCTTTAGATCAAAATCAAATTGAAAATAAATATTTGTTTAATTTAATGATGTATGTATGAAGTTCTTCAATGTGGAGATGTGAAAAAATCCACCCAAAACGGTATCCATCAGACGAAGATATCAAGTATCATAGATGTCTTGAATACATCTACAACGTTGTGCAATTAATTCATATTTCATTAGGTCATGGTGGTAGGGATCCAATGGTAAAGGAGACAAACAGAAAGTAGGTAAATGTTTCATCAGAAGCTTAAGACTTTTACCAGGAACTTCGCGAAGAATGCCAACCCACCAAAAAAAAAAAAACGTAGAACTGCTAGTAGAGACATTGTTGATATTTACCGTGTTATGTTATAGAATCTTTCGTCATGCGCGGCATCGGCATAAACGACAATCCCGAATTAATTTGTTATAATTAAGCATGCTAAAATATATTTATCATAAAGAACGTCAGCTCACTAAAAATAATAAATAAATATCAGTCAATGCTGTCCATTTTGTCCATTTTTATACACTTAGACAATGGTGCCTATACTGTAGGCTGAGCTCTCAATGGTGCTTTCTGCAGAAGTTTTCCCTTTTTAGAGTGCAATTTCCTCTAGTACGGTTTGCTATAATTTGTTTTAGTAAATAACATAGAGGACTTTAATAGGTGTAACTCTGCATTTACCAAAATCTAATTTTACAGGACTACATTTTGTACAGATGTCACTGCGGACTTCTGAATCACTCTAAGAAGAAACAACTTACATAACCCAACTCGTTCGCTATATCCGTGTCTGAAGAGACGTTTTGTTTATCAATGAGCGTAATCTATGTTTATTGGTAAATTTTTAAGTCTCAGGACTGTAATTAGATCTTTGAATATCGTTTTTATTGGTATAAATATTGATTTTATTATCATCAAATTAAAACCATACTAAATATTATTGTTATACACATATGCACATTCACGGTACTACTATCTGTCGATACCTATATTTTGGAATTGCACATGGTCATGTTTTTCTCTTACTGTTAATGACGTCTTTAGACTTAATCCATTGTATGTTGGATATATACTGATTGATATTTTAATCTTAGATACATGATTTTTTTATGAGTTGTTATTGACTTTGAACTAACTGTCAGTAACTGCGAGTACTCTCAGAGCTGTACTTTGTGTCATTTTTGTGTTTTTAGGGATGTATATAAATACCCTGCCACGTCCGGTCTGTGTGGGTTTCTACTTTGTATCGATTTGATGAGTTAAGCCCTTTCAACTGATTTTTATAGTTTGTTATTATATAGTTGTACTATTACAACACTGTCCCAGGTTAGGGGAGGGTTGGCGCCTTCAAGCATGTTCAACCCCGCTACATTCTAAATGTGCCTGTCCCAAGTCAGGAGCCTGTGCTTCAGTGGTTGTCGTTGGTTCATTTCTGTCATATTTGTTATTCGTAAATTGTTATAAATAAGGCCATTAGTTTTCTCAATTTAATGGTTTCATATTTTTCATGTCGGGGCCTTTTATAGCCGACTATATACGGTATGGGTTTTTTTCATTGTTGAAGGCCGTACGGTTGCCTATAATTGCTTACATCCACTTCATTTGAACTTTGGTGGATAGTTGTCTCATTTGGCAATCATACCACATCTCCTTATTTTTATATTATATAGATATAAGAAGATGTGGTATGAGTGCCAATGAGACAACTCTCCATCCAAGTCAAAATTTATAAAATTAAACCATAATAGGTCAAAGTACGGTATTCAACACGGAGCCTTGGCTCACACCGAACAGTAAGCTATAAAGGGCCCCAAAATTACTAGTGTAAAACCATTCAAACGGGAAAACCAACGGTCTAATCTATATAAAAAACGAGAAACGAGAAACACTTATGAACCACATCAACAAACGACAACTACTGAACATCAGATTCCTGACTTAGGACAGGTGCAAACAAATGCAGCGGGTTTAAACGTTTTAATGGTACCAAACCTTCACCCTTTTTCTGAAACAATAGTGTAACATCACAACATAGAAAGACACATAGTCGTTTATCTTTTTCTGCATCGAGTTCACCAGTAGATCTATTAATATAATTTTTCTCCTTAGATACCAGGTTTGTCATTAAACCTTGAAGGCAAACGAGTCGCGGCAAGAATTCTTACACTGTCGACAACGGAATCACCTAAAGCCAGATTCAAATCATTTGCCTTTTTCTTTAAATCTTCACCGTCGGAGAACGGAATGACACTTACAGTTACTGTGATGTCAGTGTTATCAAGCGGTTTGTATTTTCAACCTAGCCGATTTTTGGTTCTGTTGTACCATTATCTATGGCAAGCCGTTCTCGTCAAAACTATGTTTAAACCATTTTTCGAAAAATTTACTCACTGAGAATTAAAAAAAAAAAACACTGAGATTAAAAAACCTAAAAACACACACTGAGAATTAAAAATTACACACTTAGATTTCATAAAAACGCACTGAGATTACAAAAAATGAAAAACACACACTGAGAATTGAAAATTACACACTGAGAATTGAAAATTACACAATGAGATTTCAAAAAGACACACTGAGATGAAATAAACTGAAAAACACACACTGAGAATTTGAAATTACACACTGAGAATTTAAAATTACACACTGAGATTTGTGCGCACTTTTTATGCGCACATATCTAATTAGCATACTTAATCTGAATCTATTACAAGCTTAAAACAACTAGGGGACAGAACTCGTTAGTTCTTCAATTTGGCGCTAAATGTTTTATAAAAAAACATACAAAATACAACGTATAGAAAAACTACGTTATCAAAGACCAATAGAACAAAAAACACACTCGCTTACTCTCAGTACAAAATATAACCAAATTGTGAAAACTTTATTAAAATTATAAGAAAACATTGGAACAATCTGCAAAAATACAAACTATGCAGTGAATTTTTTCCCAAGTGCCTATTATAGCATATATACGTAACAAAAATATAAAAGATTACCTTGCGAAATCAGGGTAACAGTTGAAAGGCTTTTGAAAATAGACCATGCTTAAACAGTTTTAAGCAAAAAATCCCGATATACTGTTAGTAATAATCTGAATTATAGGCAACAAACTTATGAATATGAGTTAGCAAAAAAAGTTGTTAAGTCTTGAAATTTATTACGAATGTTGGTTGTAGGAACCGCATTTCATTATAATGACAAGAGTTCGGGAGACCAAGATAATAATCTGTTGAATTATTCATCTCATGAATATTCATTAGTAATTTGCATATTAATCTCAGTGTGTATTTTTAAAATCTCAATGTGTAATTTTAAATTCTCAGTGTGTGTTTTTCATTTTTTAAATCTCAGTGTGTAATTTTAAAATCTCAGTGTGTAATTTCGATTTCTCAGTGTGTTATTTTAGGTTCTTAAATTTCAGTGTGATTTTTTTAATTCTCAGTGTGTATTTTTTTCAAAAAAATGGTTTACACATAGTTTTGACGAGAATGGCTTGCCATAATTATCGCTTAGTGCAGGATTTTGTTGTTCTACGTCGTCTAGACGCCTTTGTATTGATTGAACAGTAGTCAGTAGTTGGTCAGTGCGTATAGTTTCACGGCTTAGATCAATCGATAATTCATCTCGAAGCACTCTCATCTTACTATCAACACTAGCCATCAAATCTAATCTTAGTTTACCTGGTTTAGATTCAAACATTCGTTACATTTTCTCATGACTAACTGTTAGGTCTTTACAGCCCTATCAGAGTTTTTATTTTACTACAAACGTCTAGGTTAGGGTCAAGGTTGGGGTTTGCCGTAAACATGTTCTGCTGATAATTGTCAGATTCTTGTTTTTGGTCTGTAGTGTAATAAGCTTCACCAAATACCTCTGTGTTGAATTCATCAGAGTCATATAAAACAGAGTGTGTTTGATTTAGAATAGCACTCACCGAATCATTTGTCCGGAAATATTTTGCCTTGTTTACATTATTGTGTGATTCACTACCACTGCTGTTACTAGAATGTCCTTTTTTCCTTTTTGTGTTTTGGTGTTTTTTTTGGCATGATCCATCACATTGGCACAGAATAAGATTTTCTATGAACAACAAACAATCGTCTATAGACCATTTATCCTAAGTTTTCACATGAATTTGGCTTCTGGATCCCAATTATTGTAATCGAAGTATTTCTGTTTAGGTTGCTCACACAATTTTGTCAATATGACAGAGCTTTAAACAGCTGTCATTCAGGTGAGAGGTGTAGCAAGTTGTCAAATTATGCCTCCAAGCGGTTTGAATAGTTTTAGAAAAGAATCTGATGGCAATTATTCACGAAATCAAAGTAAAAATCATTATAATTTATTCACATGGATATTTACTAATATTAAACAAATAAATCAGTACAGCTGACAAAATACAAAATAAAACAGTTAACCTGTGTGTCAGTGAATTTTGCCAAACCCGGTATTAAATATTAACTATATATAAATAACTGTAATAACAATTTTAGCTAAGGGAAAATTCCCGGACTCTAAAATAATTTTGAATGAATTATTAAATCTAGATACCGTTTATTTTCTAGTCGCGAACTTTATCGCGTAATGACTTACAGTATATAAGAATATAGGAAAAATTGTGTATCAATATTATCTAACCTTATATTAAATCGTATATTTAAACTCTAACCCAATTTACTTAAAAGGTGAGGAGCTGAAAGTTTTACATCAGAGCTCTTGGCAATCTAAACTTTGCTTAGCGTGGTTTTGTTTTTATCCGTTTATTGACAACGTAGATCACTCCCCATTTCCCTTTATGCAAATTGTATCGCGGAACTAATAGCAGTGAAAACAAAGTAAAACAATAATAACATATTTAATGTTCATCATAGTATATTACCTTATCATACAATTCAGAAGAAAATATATACAACTTTACAACAAGCACATACATTTTAAAATAAATTATAGAATATATAATATGTTATTTCATCGCAAGTGTATCAGCAAAAGGAATTAATTTGTGTCTGAAAGACAATACGTAACTTGAATCCGATAAGATTAATATAGCATGTGATTTAGTAAACTAAAACTGGTAACACACTCAATGACACACAATCGCAGCGCACCAAGCAGTAATGCCCGAAAACTCTGTTTTCATCGATTTGATCGATTTCTAAATATTGTCAATAAGCAATCCAGAATAGAATTATAATTTCCAGCCATGTAATTCATCAACAGTTAGTCTATTGCTCCAGTAGTTGTGCTTAACGACTTTTGTTTTTAAAATCACATGCGAGATGATATTGTTTTTCTAATATTACGGTGTCTGCAGTTTTCTGTTTGAAGCATTTCTTTTAAATTAAAAAATGATATCAGATATATTTTATTTCGAAAATCTATAAGTAATGTGTTTTTGATCATTTATTTCAAAAAGAGAATTGTTACTACGTGTTCTATATTAAATGAAATAAACAAGATTGTCCTTAATTAAGCTGTTAACATCGCCGTTAATTTCCAACAATCTTCTTTGAAATCGATAGAAATGATGAAATCGTTCAGCCGGCTCTTTCGTTAGGCAGATACTGTCAATTGTTATATATTGTTTGATTCATTCATGAACTACGTAATGTAGGAAAACAATAAAAGTGCTTTTAATGTTAAATATATATAATTACTGGAGATATATCAACCAAACTAGCCTGTGTACATCTATCTATGTTAAACTATGTTCCTGAATACTAATACCGAACCTAAAAGATACTATCATAAAATCATATGTCATGCAGGATATAGTTACTTTAGTTAAGATAGCATCTTCACAACGTTTTTGAAGTCTCCAGCTTTCGGTGTTTACGTACATGTTTTTGATGTTTGTGCATAAATAAAAGAAGGGAGATACTAATCCAACTACAGCACAAAGAACTGAGCGGACAGATCATGAAAAACAAATGAAATAAAACAGAACAATATAATCTTTGTCAAAAGCAAGCAGACAAATTCGAACTTATATAAAACACTAAAAACTAAAGGTTATAGTAGGACCTGCTTTGAATAAGTTCATCTGTTTTATATAGGCAAGTATGGTCAAAAATTGTTTTTTGTGTCTTAACGGTTCATTCATACGAGTGATGATAGTAAATAAACTCATCGTATATACCAGGATTACAAAATATACTGATTGTTGATTCTAGATATTCGAAAATATCAAATTAAAAAAAGGTCAATTTGATATATAAAGTATTAAGATAATCATGTTAATGGAGATAAAATATCCACTTTGATGCTTGAAACCTATGACGAGGTTTTAAAGTCTTTGCTTATGAACCTAAGTCATAATTCAAGACAGTCCATGTAATTTATCAACACGAATGGAAAACAGGGGAAATTGTTCCCGATATTTGAACAACACATTATCCACTTCTTGCAAAGCAGTTGGACATTATAAAAACAAAAACAAGTAAACTATTTGTTGTAATCAATATCAAAGATTTTCACTTCTTATTGTTTCTTTGACGATTCATTTGTTCAAAATGTGTTTTAGTACATTGATGTCGAAATGTTGGATTGCTGATTCCCTGGTATTTAAATCCTTGATTATATCTTGCTGTCGTTCCAAAAAACTCAACTTTGCCTTTAACGATGCAATTTCTACTTCATGTTGACGAACCTTATCTAACTGGTTATCATATTGCTCCAAACTCTTTTGTTTCAAAATTTCTTCTGTTTTCTGAAAGAAATAATTCGAAAAATATGGCTCCATTGTTTCTTTACGTATTTGTTGAACGATTTGTAGAATATCAGTGACAAGACGATGTCGCTTTTGTTTTTCAAAGTAGAGAAGTCTACCCTTTCGTACAAGCTTTTCGCATATGGGTGAATTATCGAAGATGTGGGTAATTAATCCATCTTGTTTTTTATCAAGTATTACTGCAAAATGTTGATGGATGCTTTTACCAAACACATCTATAAACGGTTCTACCATTTCATCATAATTTACGGATTCAGCTGAAGAGCTTGTTTCTACTGCAAGAATGATGATGTGCGGTCCAGGGGATGTCATTGCTAGGAACTGGGGAGTATAATCTCGCATTGCATTTATAGGTGAACCAGTAAAATCAGGGGTTGTTGTGACAATGAATACCTTTCCAAACATATTGTCCACATGACGATCTCTTTGCAGCTGTGAAATGACTGGTGCTGCGTCCTTCTGGGACAAGAAACGTCGTCTGAGGGAATTTGTTTCAAGCTCTAACACATTCTTTCCAAGTATTGCATCTGATATTCCTCTCTTTACGGAACAACTTTTTCCAACAATGACTATTCTTATTTCCTCATCCAGTATACCTTAAAATATTAATACAAATGTAATCTTTGTCATAAAATGGAAAACAAAATGCACATCTCTATCTCCAATTGTTCGTTTTGCAACAAAAAAATGAAACTTTTTCGATGCAGCATCTGATACTGTAAGTAAAATGTATTGGTCTTTGTAAAAAGAATACAAAATATTCTTTTAAACAGAGAGATATCTTGGCAATTTTCCATTATAGTCTCATATAAATGGTTCCCATGTTTTCTGGAAACTAATATAAAATGTTACATGTTGGAAAAACAAACACGGATGAGACGACAAGAAGCACAACGAAGTGAAATAAAAAAGGATAAAAATGAAATGTCAGAAACGAAAACAGTATTTGATTTCTTTAGAAACGCTACATATGTTGAAAGTAAATTTTTAAATCATATTTTAGTCGAGATAAATATCAGTAAAGAAAATGTTTGAAAATTCAAAATTATTTGGGTGTTTTATGCAAAGTACTTAACCTATTATGTCTTTTTTCGTTTTTTCTTTTAATTTAAAAAAACCCCAACTTGGTTCAATAAGAAAAGAAAAAGAGACAGAACATTTTGGCAGTTATTTTTTCTATTGCCAGTCGGCTATGGACAACCTGCTTTCCAAAGAATCACGTTCATCTGGGATAAACATGAGAATACCTTATTTTTTCCGTACAGTGATGTCAGCATAACTTTTTTTCAAATAGCCCTTGGCTTCAAATTAGCGATAAATCGGGCAGTCATAAATAGTTTGAAATTCTTTTCACTTAGACAGTATTCGGCATTTCCTATGTGGGCAGCGCTTTTCATTATAATAAAAGGATTTGACGTCTCGTGTTACATGGCATTAATAATACTATTGCAATTATTATAAAAAAGAAGATGTGGTATGATTGCCAATGACACAACTCTTCACAAGAGACCAAATGATACAGAAATTAACAACTATAGTTCACCGTACGACCTTCAACAATGAGCAAAGCCCATACCACTTTTCAGCTATAAAAGGCCCCGAAATGACAAACGAGAAAGCTAACGGCCTAATTAATGTACAAAAAAATGAACGAAAAACATAATATGAAACACAGCAACAAACGACAACCACTGAATTACAGGCTCCTGACTTGGGACAGGCACATACATGCAGAATGTGGCGGGGTTAAACATATTAGCGGGATCCCAACCCTCCCCCAAACCTGGGACAGTGGTGTAAAAGTCCAACATGAGAACGAACTATAAAAATCAGTTGAAAAAGGCTTAACTCATCAGAAGGATACAAATAGAAGTACATCTAACAAAAACACAGAGCGGACGTGGCCGGGTACTTGCACATCCCAACAACAAAAAGACACTATAAGTACAGATCATCAACTCATTTATGATCTTTATGACGACAGTTTGACAGCGACTAATGAACCACATGAAATCCGATGTGACATTTAGATTGCTTTAATTTTTGGCATTTTTTTTATTTAACTCATCATTTTGTTTCTATTTTTACTTTTTACCACCGTAATGGAGTTAAATCCTATTCAAGATTGAAAGGGAAAGGGTTAGGATCCAGATTCCCTGCATGTTCATGTACCGGTTTCAACTCAGAATCCTTGCAAATGGCTTTCTCTTTTATTATTATTACGTATTCTTTTTGTGTGGAATTGGGTTTTGATTGTATATCTTTAAGTTTAAAAAAAATATATTTACAACTTCAATATATATATATTCAGTGCGACACAGTTATTGTCATATTGCAAACACACCTGTCTAATGTTGAAACCTTATATTGACTTTTATATGTTTTTTGTTGTTTTTTGTCATTGGGTCGCTTAATCACAGACGTTGCTCACACGTCCTTTATTAATTTACATTTCAATTATCAGTCAGTTTCCGATGATATAACACACTCAATTTGACTAAGGGAATATAAAACCGAAAAGGACAACGACATTCATAAGCATTGATTAGATAAACATTTATTGTTTGTTGTTTTTCTATGATCCATATGATCTATACTCCACTGGCATATATTTCGTTCAGGAATATTTAGAACAACTAAGAAATTCAAAAGTCAGATTGGACCGACATAAAGCTCGGAATATACGAACAGCCACTGAAATAAAAAGCATTTTGGGTAAGTCAGTCATTTACTTCTACAAAACAAGATAAGTTTGTTTTGAAATGTTCGTAGTTAATATTGAATTATCATTTCACCGATTTCATCCCCAAATATCAGTATTATATCGAATGAAACAAAGGACATTTTTGCATTATAAAACATTGTTTGGAATTAAATGCAATCATCTAAGGAAAACAACGAAAAACTTATATTCTTATAAGTAGAGCTTTAAAACAAGATTAAGTATACTAAGTAATATGTTTCGATTACGTGATTAGTTTCATTTAATAAATTTTAGCTATAAAACTTTTCTATCGCGTATAAATTGCATAGTTTGTGCCCAAAAAATGGAAATTAGATATCGGAAAATTACCAGATTTTGACAATTCGTGTTTGAATGTTTCCAAAATAATTCAATTCTCAACTAAAAAAAGAATATAGCATTTTTCATGTTGAACTGGGTTAAACCAACCGGTTTCGGTTGTAAATAAACCTGCTCTTATTTAGGAACCATAATTGGCGGGTCTTTTTACAAACCGGTGTTAACCAAAAATTAAGAAAAATCAATACATCGATTATAAGTTTACTTGGATTATTATAAAAAAAGAAGATGTGGTATGATTGCCAATGAGACAACTCTCTACAAGAGACCAAATGACACAAGAAATTTACAATTATAGGTCACCGTATGACCTTCAACAATGAGCAATAACCATACGGCATAGTGAGCTACAAAAGGCCCCGAAATGACAAATGTGAAAAAAAAGGTAACGAGAAAACTAACGGCATTATTTCATATGTACAAAATAATGAACGAAAAACAAATATGTAACACAATAACAAACGACAACCACTGCATAATAGGCGTGGGACAGGCACATAAAGAATGTGGCGGGGTTAAACGTGTGAAATGGCGCCAAACCCTCCCCCTAACCTTGTGAATACCTTATGAATTCCACAATACCTTATTAAGATCAAAACAATCTTATCATAGTGATCATAATATATAAAATAAGGAGAAATTGTGTGATTGCCACTGTACGACATTATAGAATGAGCAACAGCAATGATAATATATATATATATATAGAAAGAGAGAGAGAGAGATATGCATAGGTAATGAGTACACGGGAAAATGCAGTTTAATTGGACGAGCAATAAATATAAATGTGTGCTAACATTCTCTTACATACTTAGAACACTGTAAAGTATTAGTAGCCAATGACATCCTAGCTGTATTAAATAATTGATGTTGTTGCCAGTCCGAATAAACAAAATGTAATATAGGATTATATTAGCTAATGTTCATTATAGCCAAATAAAACCGACCATCCGAGACCCTCATGGGTAGTCAAGGTCGTTAAACACCCCCTAGTAGTAGTAGCCAAATATGCACCTTGTCTTATCTTTTTTATCTGTTGAAGCCGTGGTGCGATTCTAAATATATATTTTTGAGACTTAAAAGTATTCAATACATTAGAAATTTCGTTAGTTTTACCTGAGTTACTGCTGTTTTCTATTTCAATATGGCAAAACGGCATTGATCTGGAAGAAATTTTTTCCATAATAGTATTACTTGCATTTGTTAAGAAAAAAAAAAATAAACGGAAAAAAGAGCTAACCATGTTTACAACATTTTTTTAATTGAATCATGAATGGTTTAGCTAACTTTCGTAATTTGATATAATGCATGGCATCTGCGAAGAACAAAAGCTGCAAAAGTTAAAAGATTAACAGATATATATTTTAGAAATTGTCGTTAGTCCGCTTTTGAAATTTTAGCTAGCTATAAAACCAGAGAGGTTTATTTAGCTATAAAACCATTTTAACCACAATTTTCTTTGGAAAATATATGTACCAAGTCAGGAATGATATATGACAGCTGTTTTTCACTTGTTCTGATGATTTAAAGCGTATGAGTTTGTCAGTTTTTATGGATTTCCCCTTTAAGAATTTGCCTTGAAGATCGGTATTTTTCTTATACTTTTTGGACAATTTTTGTCCCATTTCTTAAATTTATTTCAAACAAAACAGTTAGGTTTTGTGCCCTTTGTTGGTTCAATTTATTTTTGTTTGTCTATTGCTGGTGTACTGACAATACGAGAGGGTTGTTACCATGCGCCTTGTCGTCAGTGCTTTGATTCTGCCATTACGCATTTTCATTCATTTGACTGATTATGAAATATTCATCTCGGTATGTGAAATTCTGACCATTTGGGTTTGACCCTTTGAAAAATTTGATTATACTTTTAAAACCTTTTGTCTTTTGTTTTTGTGGAAGTTTCTTCAAGAAAAAAGTAAACAGTTATTAACTATGAATTGGTTTGTTTTCTGCTGGTGGTAGCTTGCCACTTTGCCTTGAACAGTAGTTCCTAAACCAAAAATGATATAAAAATGGCTAGTAAATGTTACAATGTACAACTAATACTTATACTAACATTTCATTAATGGAATCAAGACATGGCCATGATTTTCTGAATTCATCACTGGTTGAACTGATGACGATAGTACCATCTTAAAATGAAACAAAAATAAATCATTTGAATATATTTGGCACAGGGAACCTACTTAACTTGATTTCAAGTTGAAACGGTCAGATACCATATATATCTTTTTAAGACATGAAATTCAAATTTAATAGAGAAAAACTGTTAAAAGTGTTAAATATAACATACAGTCTAAAGGAAGGATATCAACTTAGATCATTCGTCTTTGAAGAAGGTATTTGTAGTTTAACACGATACGTGTGTTACACTGGGCCCTTTCGGTTCTTGTAAGTTTACATTAATATGACATTCCGTTATGTTTTGATTTTTTTTGTGGAATATGAAATATCGCAATTGTGTACATTTTTTACAGTAAAATGTTTGCTAAACTATTTATTTTCATTGATTTCACGACGAACACAAAGTTACTATTACATCAACTTGTTTAATTTATATTACACAGAAAGAAGATGAGAACAGAAACTGAAAAAAAAACTAACAAAAAAGTAATCCCTTTAACAGGTTTGCTTTTTGTGTGTGTTTTTGCTGTGCATGTACTGATTTTGTGTCATGGATGGATGCCCCATATCTTTTGTTTTTCTATTAATACCAGAACTTGTGAAAAATACACTGTACATTTTTCAGCTATTGGTAGCGGTTTTGGCGCACAAAAATTAGAATTTTTTTCTTCATTTTCTAGCATTGAGTCGATTTTGCTGATGTTAGGGTTAGATCAGCTGATTAGTCAGTGCTTCATCACCGATATGATTTACAACATACATTTCTTAAATTTCTAATTGATGAAGTAAGAAATTATAAAAAAAAAGATTCCGAATCATTCAAACTTAATTGACCTTACGCAGATTTTTCATTCATTTTGGAGTCCCTGTAGTGCTTAGTATGTTCACGAAATTCAACGTACTTCGCTTTCAAATACTTGAGCCTTTCTTATGAATATAAATTACTCCAAAAAGTGCTTTGGACGGACCAACTGTAAATATACTCATGGAAAACTTGCACGGCTTGATAGTTTTTTCTTATCGTTTTTTTGGGGGTTTACATGTTCATTATAAAAATTAAATGTACCTTTTTCATCGTAGTAAATCTCAAAACAGAGTTCAATTGTTTCTCTGGGTTTCACTAATTCCTTTGTTGATTCTGAAAAAAAGTTACACATCCTTAAATCAAATTTGATATATTTGAAATAAAACTTAAACAGAACAGGAGAACTTCTAGTAAATGTTCTCTTCATGATTGTTTGCTATATTCTTTTGTTACAATCCTTCTTCAGCCTTTTTTTTGAATTTAGAAATCTCGGTATCTATAAGATTCATAAACTATTTTGTTTTTACATATGGACAGCATCTTTTGGGAGATCTTGCCATTTTAACCACGCAGTATTATTTTGTTCTGTAACAAATTCATCAATGTAATTGATGGGTTATTAGTACCTTAAGTAAAACGACAATCGTTCAATGAACTTGCAGTTCAGGGCGGAATTAGAAAAAAATTACATAAAGTTGAAAGGGAAAATTGTGTTCTGGTAGTGATAATAAGGACGAAAAAACAATGTACCGTGTATATGCATTGTAACATATGTGCAGTTTATATATAGTTTTACAGATGTACAGTTATATACAGTTTTACAGATGTACAGTTATATACAGTTTTACAGATGTGTATTGGATATGCATCTTTAGAAATGTACATCAAGATTATTTGTGAAATAACAAATTATGTATATATGAAAGAATAACAGCCAACATGACAACCAGTAGATAGCCAACAAACAGTAATTTCACAAACACTTCACGAACATTTTACTCTGAGCACAAACAACACAGAACACGGGGATGAACCCGAGCACAAATACTGAGACAAAGATAGCCATGTTTTTCTTTTAATTGAAAACAGTTATCAGTATGGAGTAATCAGTAGTGCGGGTATGTGAAATTACTGAAAAATTTCGAAATTATATTTTTAGCGCCAATTTAAAAATGAAATATGTATCTGTATTATGTTATACTACTGGGTATACTGTTAACGATATTCCAGAGTTGAAGATTTCCTCGGTAGGCAGTTATTGAAAAGAGGAATTTATTGCGGGAAGGGTTTCGAGTGATTAAGTAAACATCACCACTTCGAAAGTTTAACAGACGCTATCATCATTTTGTTAACCGTAATATAGTATATGTGTCGCAGATGAACACATTATGTTCAAATTTTCGTAGCCAAAATTCTGTTCTCTTTACCGCGATTGTGAAATTGCATAATGAAAAACAAAAACAAATTGGTACTTGCCATGATCAACATGATGAGCAGGATCTGTATTCTCTTTCGGAGCACCTGAAATCAGCCCTATTTTTGTTGGGGCTCGTGTATTGCAGTCTGTCATTTTCAGTGTAATGTTTAATGGACTGTTATTTGTCTTTTCGTAACATTTCTTTTTACGATGGTAATGTCGGTTTTATTTTAATCTTTGTAATAACATTTGTATTGTGTGGTATGAAAAAAAAATGTTTATGCAGATTTTTTAAATATTGTGTCAGCATTACTTTAGCTTGCTGTATTTTTCTTTAAATGATACCCATGTGCTGGTACTTGGAACCATTAACTTTGGTTCTTCAGTGTATATTTTTTTATATTTATTGAAAGCCAAATTAAATCAAAATAGCTCAACTAATATTTGCCTTATTCCTTTTTTTAAATTTTCAATTAAAACCATGCACCAGTATTTGGAATTGTTGGTAAATTAAGAAGGCGTGTATAAGGAATATTTTCAATTTAAGTCTACCTTTGCCGGACTTTTTTTTGCATTAATTAAGACGGTCAACATATCTTCTATCTGTTGAAAATCAGGTACCAGTTTCGATAACTAATTGTCATGGGGCCTTATCATGGATTGTCATATATAACATGATAGCAATATTAGTAAACCAAGTAATTAAATTACAGACGGGATTTATTTAGAGCTTTAATATATTTTCATGTAGCAGCCTGGTAATAAAGCAGTTTGCAACCTGCGACTGAAATTGACACTTCATATTTTTGTCATATAGCTCTTCAACTGTTTCGGTACTTATACATCCCTCAGATTTCAAATGTTTTGCTTTGAGCGTTCCTGATGAAGGTAAATCCAGAAAAGCGCTTCGGACGCATAAAATTATTAAACGTGTTGTTTTCAATTTTTTACATCACTGGGTCGATACCTCTGCTGGTGGACTATCAGTCCCCGAGGGTATCATCAGCTAAGTAGTCAGTACGTCGGTACTGACATGATTTATAACAAACCTTTCTAAAATTGTTCGTTTATAAATTTTGAAATTATAAAGAAACTAAGGTTTCAACTCCCTCCGGCAAAGTTGACCTTAGATGAATTTGGCTATTTGTTTTAGGTATTTTTGTCATATAGCTCTTCAACTGTTTCGGTACTTATACATCCCTCGGATTTCAAATGTTTGGCTTTGAGCGTTCCTGATGAAGGTAAATCCAGAAAAGCGCTTCGGACGCATAAAATTATTAAACGTGTTGTTTTCAATTTTTTTCATAAGTTTTACGGTCATCATCATGAATTGATTGACCTATTAGTCCCCAGGATATTATTAACTCAGTAGTAAGTGCTTCGGCTCTGACATACTTTTAACTAACTTTTCTTACATTCTCCGCTGTTAGATTCAGAAATTATTTAGCATCTAAGGATCCAACACCCTCAGGCAAAGTTGACATTAGATTAATTTGGCTAGGTATAGGTGCCTTATAGCTCTTCAAGTGCTAATGTCTCATACAACAATGGCTTACACGTGTCTGGGTTTAAGCGTTCCTTGATTTGTCTCTTTTCAATAGGTTTATTAGATTTAAACATGGGTGTCGCCTTGATTTATAGATAAAACACAGAAACCAGGCGTGAACATTCGTTAAATTCACGTGCCATGTATTTACGTGAAAAAAAAACTTTAACTCTTACAAGACTTGACGGTTTTAGGTTTAGACTTTTTAGATATTGCTCAAATCAAGGTGACCGTCTAAGACTAAAATCCATTTACTTGTATCTTCGAGTATAAGTAATGGGTTAAACATGTATGGATTGACTTGTATTTGAAACATATGGGGGTTTGGTAATAAGAAAGTACTAAAAATTCATTACTGTAAGAGTGTTTCCCACAATACATTTGTGTCGGTTCCATCTCTGACGATTTCTCATAAATACTTTTGAAAGCCATTAATAACTTCTCATTTGTTAAAGCAAATTGCATAAATATATCAGCTCTTTCTAGTCTGGATCTTTTATATTTTTCATCTAGGCAAGCTGTTTTAATGCAACCAGGTACTATATCTGCTTTGAACGTTTCTTCCATCATGGACGTCTCTATTTCATCTAAAATACTTTGGTAATTGTCAAGAACTGTTTTTCTAAAACATCCTAAAAAGAGATTTCAGTATATCCAGTCAGTAGTTTCATGTAACACATATTACAAATTTGTTCACACTTTTCCAAAACCAATCATTCACTTAAAAGAGGGACGAAAGATACCAGAGGGACAGTCAAACTCATAGATCGAAAACAAACTGACAACGCCATGGCAAAAAATAAAAAGACAAACATACAAATAATAGTACAGATGACACAACATAGAAAACTAAAGACTAAGCAACACGAACCCCACCAAAAACTGGGGTGATCTCAGGTGCTCCGGAAGGGTAAGCAGATCCTGCTCCACATGTGGCACCCGTCGTGTTGCTTATGTTATTACAAATCCAGTAAATAGTCACATTCGTGAAAAGGGAAGGGTATTGTAGTTACGACATAAGGAACATATCCGATATCATCTATGAAACGGTTATTCCATAACATGGCATCCGTAAAATTTACGAAGGGATGATTTCAACTTCACCATTTGGAACTCTTGGTTTAATAGCTTCCTTGTGAGCAGCAATCCTCTATCAAGGAAATCATGATAGGAAATACAAGCCCAGGAACATCGTATCAATTGGGAGATTTATACTCCGTATGCAGGCGCTGCTGGAATGTTGCTACATAGAAATGGAAAGTTCACAATTGGGAAGCTGAAATCATCTCTTTTGTCGTAAAGTTTTGTTTCAACCGACCCTCATTGTTAATTTCTAGATGTAAGTCAAGATATGTGGCAGACTTATCTGTATCTGTAGTATCCTTTATCTCTAGATCGATGGGATAGATTCGTTCAACATAGTCACCAAATTTTGTATTATTTAGTGAGCGAACATCATCTATATAGTGGAACGTAAAGTTAAAGGATATTGCTAACTTCTTATCTTTCTTCCTAAGAAGTTCCTGTATGAAGTCAGCCTCATAATAATAAAAAAACAAGTCGGCAAGAAGAGGGGCACGATTGGTTCCCATTGGAATTCCGACAGTCTGTTGAAAAACACGTCCTCCAAACGTAACAAATATGTTGTCAATCAAGAAATCAAACATCTTGATAATGTCAGTTTCAGAGAATTTTTTGTTTGAATCAGAGTGATTCTTTGCAAAGTAGGATTTATTCCTCCCCAAGACAAGATACTTGTATCTACGTTCGCCATTCTTTTTAATAAAACAAAGTAATACCAACTCTTTCAATTTGTCTTTTAGTTTGGAATGGGAAATACTTGTGTAAAGTGTAGAAAAGTCAAATGTTTTAATACTATTGCAAGATGAGAGAGTCTTAGATTGTATGTACTCTAAAAGATCTTTGGAATTTTTTAGTATCCACATCTGATTCACGCCACCTCTAGAATAGGCAGTTTCACAATAACTTTGGAGCCCGGCTTTGATTGCTGATAAAATAGATGTTAATAATTTAGAAAGAGGTTTCGTGGAGCACTTGGAAGACCCAGCAATATACCGTTGTTTGTAAGGACACTTATGTAGTTTAGGTATCCAATACAGTGATGGAAGATCCAGTTCTTCATCTTTGGTTGAAATTCCAAAGGAACATAGAACAGACCTATGCTTATCCAGGATTTCCTCTTTGGTAAGTGTCGTGAGGGTATATGTTGAGTTTCCAAGTGAATTGTCAATACTTAATTCATTTATCAAGCAGCTTATGTAATGATATTTACACACAAAAACGATGTTGTTTGGGGCTTTATCTGCGGGGACAACAACATATTTGTCATGGAGGTAGGACAAGTGCTTTGCAACATTTGGGTCTTTAAAAATTGACGTAGCATGGGTATTGATAGACCCATTTAGTTTCTTAATTCGGATTTGTATCAACGACCTCACAGCCTTAATCCATTCGGAAAGAGTATCTACGTCTTCTTTCTCGCGTTTAGCCCATTGCCTGGCATAATCCTCGACTGAATCCATCAGTATTTTGAAGTTGTATTTCCAATTGATGGATTTAGGCTCTCGATATTTCGGACCTTTGGATAACAAATTTCGCAGGGAAGTGTTATTGACAATGTTGAGGTCACCGGTAATAACATGGCCAGCCGGATTATATGTGAATTGGGAACTAGCACAGGTGCAATCAGGAGGTTTAGACTTGAAGTCGTCAATGTTGAGATCCTGCAAAACGTGTTTGTAATTGAAAATTTTAGTTGCAATTGGTTTGGTATAGGTATAAGAAATTATTGGTACAGACTGATCTTTAAAATAAGGAGGTATTTTTGACTGAACTAATTTATAATGAAGGATATTGCCTAAGTTGACGCCATCGAGACCTTTGTTGGCAAAGGAAAATATGTGACGTCTTGCATATTTAACTATATATGAAATTAATAGATAGTTTAATAAAGACGAGAAGAGCAAAATTAAGTAATAAAACATGAGTAGCTCCCAGCTCTTCCTTCAATAATACAACGGTACTGATTGTGTTCACTCACTCATTATCTTTTGGAAAACACTGTGTTTGTTGTCTCCCTTTTTCTATATAGTTTCAGTTTTATTGTCATGTATTGTAATATTTCAATAATAAAATCACCAAAGTTATTTGTACACTTTAATTTAAACTGTAATTGTTCTGCTCCTCGGGGGCGGCTTGATTGACAAATAAAAATTGTTGTTTTTATATTCATTATTAATTAATTAGCTGTTTTCATTTTCCAACAAACTATGGATATAAGCACCATCAATGAGTCTTATATAGACAAACAGTACGTTTGAAATTACTAGCCAGGTATCTTTGATGAGGTATCCTGCAAGGTGTATGTTGTCCTATATTTGCAGATGCTTGATTTAGTAAAGATGACGTGTAGTTTTTGTAATTAATTTCGTCAAGTAAAGACAGTTAAAAGATTACAAAAGAAAGAACATACTAGGGATAATAAAACATATCAATTGACGAAAAAAAAAATCACTAATAAAATTGAGAATGGAAATGGGGAATGTGTCATAAATATTTATTATGATTGAAGATTTGAAATTAAACTCACCAGAACAATGGCTTGATTCCTTTTCTACAAAAGTGTAAAATTCAGTTCTTCCTGAATGATCTATCAACAAAAAAAGCATTATTTCTTACTGTTTGATTTTTAGATTAGTCCTTATGAATTGCTTCTTAATTGTTTTTTCTGACTATTTAACAATTGTTATCAATTCAAAACAGTAAGATTTTTTTTCTACTTTTAGGCAGAGATGGCCGTAGACATGTTTTGAAATTTTCTGCTTTCAATGCTTTCAATATTTTTGTTTGATTTAGCCTTCCAACTGCTTTTATTCGACAGTCACTGATAACTGTCATGTTCAAAGTTTAAAAACCCAATTTAAACTTTATGAATATGAACTCATAACTAAAGACGATATCAAATTCGTTTAACTTTCATAAATAGCGGTTACTAAGGTCATGCACATATGCTTAAATTATCAAATTAAGTATTGATTGACCAGTATGCTTTCCTTAAGGCAAGTCAGTTTATGTCATATTTTGCTACACACAGATCACAACTAATTTTGGTTTCTCTGTTTTGTTGATTGTTGTTTTCTTGCATCTCTATTCCTTTTCCTCTCTATGTTTTTTGGCTGCAAGACTATTTGAATGTGCAGAATTTTCTAGTTTGAAATATTGTTATTACTTGAAATAATTTTATATTCTAATATGACGTGCTTCTTTCGCTTTGTAAACAACAGCGTGATGACATTCGCGATATACATGTATCTATACTTAGCACAAACTCAGAGATTTACATTTTAATAGCTGTTACAATTACCCTCCTACGTAAATCCACCTGTCTTGTAACCTATGTTTCCAAACCTATGTCGATTTTGCTGTGTTAAAATTGAAATTAAAAATCAACTACAGAACCACTATTCTTATTATAACGTACAACATTAAGAACTCATGCATTAGAGCTAGAATTAGAAAATGAAAAAAAAAAAAATAGAATTAAATGAAATTCCGAGAAATTCCATAAATGGTCTTGGCAAAATTGCTTCAACATTAACAGCAGTCCAATTATACTAGATATGACCTACAAACACGCTCTATTATATGTGATTAAACCTTGTGGCAATATGGTGCAACTTGCGTTTAAATAGAACGCCTGATATTTTTTCAGTATCTACATTTTCACTTTTCAAGAGTTGATCGTTGAAGCTTATGCCATCAACACAGGGTATTTAAAATAAATTCAGATGTTTATCTTTCAGATTTGGCACACAACAAGATTTCTGATTCAACTTCTTTTAATCCAAGTTAAAATCTATGCTTGTAATCCAGCTCAGTGTGTATGCTCATTCCAAGCAATTTACCGTAAAACATTGGAAACTAACAGTGCAAGGTCTTTACATGCTTCTAAATTTAGCAAATTATATGACTTTTCAATTTAAGGCAGGTAAGAAAACTTCAATTCAATTTGAACCACGCTGTGATATTAATAACGTAACTTTAAATTATTTGGATGCGTCAGACATTAACCTTTTGATCGTTCTCAGTTTTTAGTACTTACCATTTATATGAATAAGAAAATTATTCTCTATTTCTGATATTTCTACCATAAGCTCTCGTTTTTCTTGGAAGTTTTGCTTCGTTTTAAGTCTTGCAAGAATTCTGCCGAGAAATTTCTTTATTTTCGAAACATTTTTACTCTTCTTCCAAAGTTCTTCAATCGCTTTTTCGGAAATGGGATCAAGAAGGAAACACAAAGAGCCTTCGTAAATGTTCAATATTGAAAAGTCCATAGTTTCAACAGCATCGTCTAGTATTTGCGAGTCCGGGTTTGCCTGTAATGCTCTTACCATATCTTGTTCGTCTAGTACTACTCGAAACTGGAATTGTGTTGGTCTAAAACTTCTTATTTCTATAGATACAAAACCAACAAATATTTTGCTAGATAAATTACAAAAAAAAACCCAGCTGAACTGACAAATACAAAAAGGAAAATGTGGCTACCTTAGCCAGCTTTCTGTAATGGTGAGCACAGTTTGAACCTTGCTCTCCAAATGTGCAGTCTTTTTCCCTTTTCAACTTTATGGTCATGCTGTTTGTAGCTGCACTGTCAAGGGTGTTTTACTGTATGTTTTAAATTATTCCAAAAATTAAGACTTTTACTCACCCAGCTTTAGTGACCTGAGCATAATTTGGTGAAAAGTTTTGGATATATTTTACTATTCAGTTTCTAAGTTCTCTAAGTGTGTATATAAGTACTATAACTATAAGTTGGCTTTCAAAATTGAATAAAATTAATACCGTTGACTAAGATATAATCAGTATGCCAAATTGCGGAATTAAATGAAAAAAAATCGTACGAGCTGACTGAGTTGAACTTACGTTGTTTTAACTGGTTTCAATTACTATAATTTCTAATGATTTCGAACAATCTTTCTTTGGTTTCTGTTGAATGTTTGTTTATTTTGGCAATTATTTCACACACACAAGACCGCACAAGTTCTAAAATATACTGGAAACATTTGAAAATAGAGTAACTTACAGCACCTCGCGAAAACAGTGTTGCAAATTGCTTATACCAGTAGATCTTTCATTAATCAAGCCACAAAGCAAATCCGTAACCTTCATGTGGATTCAAACCTTAAGACCATGAATGCAATATATGTTATACTATAATATTTCATAATATTAGCGAAGTAAGTGAATAAAATAACAGTTATTTGTTCAACCTTCAAACATGGCACAAAACAAAAAAACAATGCCTCTTATCTCCATTCATAAAAACAATCATTTAAGAACTTATCTCTCCAAAAAAGATTAAATTTAAAGTCTGTTCTCACTTGTAGTATTGATCACTTATTATTGCAAAATCACTCTTTAAAACTCAGTAGCATAATAAAAAAAAATCAGATTTCACAGCTACATTTTTGCATATTTTTACATGCTATTAGAATGGAACTTCGTGTCCGAAATATGTTTTTAAAATACGAAATAAAGTGTTTGAAATATATTGTTAGTCGATCTATAAATCATATTAGCCTAATCGAGTTTTGTACTGATTAAATATCGTTCATTAACACTTTGTGTATATATGTATGGGTGAGTGTTTTACAGCTGAATGATGCTCAAACAAACATGTTCAAACCCGCCACATTCTTTATGTGCCTCTTTTAAGTCAGGAGACCTGGTAAATTGTTCCAGTTAGGATTTCAAAAGGATAGTGAGCCAATCATTGTAATTCATTGGATGTTGTTTGTTGCTGTATATCATATTTGCTTTTCGTTTATTGTTTTGTACATAAATCAGGCCGCTTGTTTTCTCATTTAAATTGTTTTAAATTTGTAATGTCGGGACCTTTTATAGCTTGCTCTGCGGTATAGGTTTATATCATTGTTGATGGCCGTACAATTACCTATAACTGCTAATTTTCACATAATCTGATTTCTGGTGCAGAGTTGTCTCATTGGCAATCATACCACACCTTTTTTTTATATGTCTAAGAGAACGAAATGAAGACCAATCGGGATAATATCGTGGAAATTGATCTTTGCAAAGACAAGAGAAGCAAAAGATATCAAAGGGACATTCAAACTCATTAGTCGAAAACAAAATGGCAATGCTATGGCATAAAACGAGAAATGACGAAAAATATAAACAACAGTACACAAAACATAATTTAAAAAACTAAAGACTGAACAACACGAACCCCTTCAAAAACTGGGGGTTGTCTCTGTTCCTCTGGAAGGATACAAATTTCGTATTAAAGATCTAGAGTTTATAAAGAGCAAGTATCTTTCTCGTTATGGCAAAGGAAATGCAATAAATATCTGCTTAATTTTCATACTTACGATAAGGTGGGAATGGTCCACATAAGCCTTGTAACTGCTTTACAACATGGGAATGATCATGTTCCTCAAGGATCAGTAGAACAGTATCAATCCATTCTTCAGTATCTCTTTTAAACATAATTTCTAAAAACTCTCCAACCCGTCTTCGTCTGATTTTATGTTTTCTGATAAGCTTTAATTCATCGGTATTCAAAACATGACTTCTTAGAAAAAATGGAAGCAACGAATTTATTTCAAGTTCTCGTAGTAACATTTCGTAATGTCCATTTCTGCGGAAAACATCGGATCTTATGTTCTTGAATCGACCTTGTCTAGTGACCACCGATTGACACACTACAAAGGAAATAGCAATACTTGAGTTTTTTAAGATATGTTAAATCACGTTCACTTTGTTTATGTAGCCAAGCATGGACGATTAAGGGCATCTTTTCAAACAATGTATATTCCTAGCTTTCATGTTTTCTTAATTTCTGCCATTAAATGTAAGGTTCTAAACTACACAACGCGCTGTTCCTTTCATGGTCATAACTGTTTTACAGCATTGCATTGTTTTCATTGTCATATAATATTATCCGATATTTAATGTTCAGCAGTTGATGTCATTTTATTTCACAAAAATGTTATTCGTGACTTGCTTTGTCTGCGGAGACAATAACATATTTGTCATGGAGTAAGGCAGGAGTTTATCAACTTTTGGGTCTTTCAAAACTGATGTAGCATGAATGTTGATAGACCCATATAGTTGTTTTTTAAATTCTACCTTGTATTAACAAACTCATAGTTTACCAATTCGGAAAGAGTATCTACGTCTTCTTTTTCACGTTTGGTTGTTGCCTTGCATAATCCCCGACTGAATACATTAGTATTTAAAAGTTGTTTTTCCAGTTTATGTTCCGACTAACGGTATTGTGTCCTCTTGGTTTGTTCAGTGTTTCTGTTGTTCCGTTTTTGTTTTTTCTCTCTTATAGTTGATGTATTTCCCTCAGTTTTGATTTGTGACCTTGATTTGTTTCAGTTAAATCGATTTATGACTATTGAACAATGGTATACTACTATTAACTTTATTTAAAATGTAGTTACGAAAATAAGGTAAAATCTCTTCGAAATATGTTAACCTAAGGGACGACATAGAACGATAAACAGCTTTTTTGCGTCTAGATATCACGTTTAAGGCGAATGCTTCCCTCTTTGATTGAAAAATATACCCTTTTAGGAATAAATCGTAAAAATGATTTTCATTTGATTTGCAATTTATTGCGCTTTCTGCAAGGCGTCCCCTGTCTAAAATCCTGGATCTGCCTCTGAACTATAAGTATCATTTTTATTTTAATGCAGAAAAATTGGTACCGTTAATGTTATCAAACAATAAAATTGGTATTTGAATTTCTCCTTGTTCATTGAAATAATAAATTTAATTATATATATGGAAACGCATACTCTGTGCATCGTTTGATTCATAATGGGAACCGTGTGTTGGAAGTTAATCAACTGACTTTTATAAAGATTGCGAAGTGTTCGTTTCCAATTATTTTCAGAAAAACTTAAGAAAAGTCAGCCTCTCCGTGTTCTTATGTTTCTCGGTGGAATAGAAATGAATTGCTAAATTTATATATATTATATATGAATTTTGTATACTTTTTTTCTAAAATATGTGTGTCCTTGCTTACTTGCAAGAGAATACATAACGAAATGAACGCTGCAATAGCTTCTGAAAATACGGTTTCTACATAAATATTAATAACACATTAGACGCGAGTCTCTTGACGATTTTACACAAATAGCTTTATTTTGTACAATTTTTATGACCAAAACTATAATTTCTCATCGGTATAGCCGCTACAAAAATAAGAATATTTTTGTATAAAGAAACGATTCAACAAAACAAGCTTATGAATTAACTTTAACCCATTTTGTTTAGATGAAGACTTTAGTTTAGTTTAGTTAACGATATTGGAAACAATCGTTATCTTTATATACATTTTGATATCCCTTTTTCGTTTTACTTGTGCAAAAATACACAAAGTTCACATTTCCTTTAAACTCAATAAACAATGATATGAAAATTGGAGATTCAAGTAGCATTTTTTTACTAACTATATCATTTGTTTAAATTTAAGATATGAAATAAGAAAGTTTGAGATTTTGTTGGGAATAAAAGGAGAGGTAAACTGTGGAGAATGGTGTATAATCTTTAATGAGACAGTATCACAACACACATAAACAAAAAAACATCTAGAGAACAAAATAACACTTCTCATGAATAGTTGCTTTTGTAATATGACAATATCCTAATCGTCCAGTTTCTAAAATTAAGTTGTGACTAAATTATCCAGAAAGTATCTAAAATCCGTCATCAACACCACATTTATCATCCTTGATATGAATGAAATGTTTCTCACTTGATTAGTAACAACAATCAATCAACCACATTTTGCAAATCAAATAACATTAAGGTATGCCATAAGAAAACCACGAAAGAAATCCATGTTCTTGCGAGTTGACGGAAAGGCGTGGCACATGAAATTTTATTTTATGTAAACCGCTAAAACGTCGTGATGAAATTGTGTGAAATATATTTAAAAGGTAACTACCACGTGCACTGGGTCGACACCTCTGGTGGTGCAGTGTTAGACCCCGAGGGTGTCATAGGCATAGTAGCAACATTTTGGTACTGGCATGCAAATACGGATAATGCTTGATTATTGCAATTTGCTGTTATAAGATTTGGGAAATATTTCAAATTACGGAATATATTTCTCTCAAGCAAAACTCAAATTTCTTGTCCAGATTTTAGCCAACTCTCTTTTTTTATCAGCTCTTCAACGTTTGTATTAGTTGTTGAATTTTTAACATTTTGGCTTTGAGTATAACCGAATACACATTAGTTATGCGTATCTGGTGCATTAAAATCAATAGTACTATCAATGTTATTAAAATGTTGATATTTCTAAAACTACTTATGGGTCTTTCGCATAAGAATGGAATCATGAGACCTTGCAAAAGGCCAACCGTTAGTTAAATCTGACAAAACGACTGCATGTCTGTTTTGGACTATTTTAGGGAAACTACAAAGGAACCATATATTTCAGAATCAGTGAAAGTAAACTATACGAACCAGATATAGTGAATTATATTCTTTTCTTATTTCATAAAAACTGCATACATTTTTAATAGAAAAAAAAAAACTAGAAACAATATGTTTTTGGAATCAACTTAAAGCACGCTATTAAATGATACCGGGTATGACAATTTGCAAACTATAGAATTGTTTTACTATACGCATTGATACAATGAATTGATATGTAGAAACAATAGACTAAGGATTTAGTGTGTTGTCATATGACAACGGATGTAAATAAACTCATCATAGATACCTTACATGTAACTTTGAATAATCCAAAAACTGCTCATTATATCTTTTTTGTAATGAAAGTATCACACACTACATGTATTTGAAATCGGTGTAATATAATCTACCATCTGACAACATAAGTGTCTTTTTGTAAACTAGACAAACAGAATTATCTTCTTTATTTACGTAACAAATATTTATTTTTTCTATTCAAGATAATAAAAAGAATCTTATCATACCAGCGGTAACATTTTAAACCGGACATTTTTATTTTTCCTTTGTATCTATTATTTTTCCTGCCAATAAATTTTGAATAAAATGTAACCTTTTGTTTGTTATTTGCTCTATTAAATTAGTTTAATATATCCCAAATTATGATTGTACAGTATTTTTTGTTTGTTTGTGACAGTAATAGAATTGTGCATTTAGATAGAGACGCAAACAAACTTCATTGATACACTCAAAAGAGAATGACACTTAAATAAATATTTGCGGTTACCGCCTGTGATTTCTTTTAATTCATTTTATTTAATGTTAATTCATTTTATTTAATGTTAACTATATAAAAGTAATGATAAAGCGACCCCTGAAAAATACTCTCTTCCATCCAGTTACACGTGAATTCTTCATTACATACATACCATCGGTGTTTCTTGATGGTCTTGACATAATCACCGTTGACATCTAAAATGAAATAGAAAGTAATTGTTAACATATTTCCTAAGCATAAATCAGTCAAATTCTTACAATGCATTGCTAATATATTGATTTAATGATTATACATATTGTTCTAAAAAACAATTATACATTGATTGACCTTTGCACCTCATGTGATATTCAAGATAGTGTCTTCCGTTTTCACTTTGATTTGTTTAATATGTTATCATTACTTGTAATCAGTATTTATTTATAAATTTAATGCAATTGATCTTTTTTTAGTTTTCACCTATGAGACAAAATCATATCAAAAATAAGATTGGAAATAGCCTTTCACGTCTCATGGACAGGAAAATTCGAATGCACAAAGTACACATCCGACATATCTGAAGTTTTACATGTAATATATTTGAGTTTATCAAGAACAACATATTATATAACATTCTCTATAGAATGCCAACTCCTATCTTTTTCGATCTGAAGAAACAATCGTATAGACAACAGATTGAGTGTTAGAAGTTATTGCGAAAAGATAACACCTAAAGCCTTTTGGTGTGTTCCCCAATTGCAGATAGGAACAACTGTCCTCATAAGCGGTGACCAGGTTACAACACAGCTAAAACCAACAGTCCCTACTCTATTTGCTTTGTAGCGGAGTTTTGCAATGTTAAACATTTTTGTTATTCTAACACAGAAGTCAGAAGCTTAATTGGGAACATTCATAGTAAAACTTATTAAAAACTAAGAATAAATACATAACTCAAAGGTAAATTCAAAAAGGGTAAGTCCATAAAAACTGACAATCAAACTTACATGTACGTTATGATGAGTTTAATTATATTCGCATGTAGCAATTATAAGGTCTGTAATATGAATTTATTGAATTTAAAATTAAAAAACTATACTATAATGGCTGTTCAGAACTTCATATTTATATATTAATATAACTTGAAATATTATCTAACAGACCGTAGAACTGAAACGATTGTAATGATTTTCTCTAAATGTAGCTACCTCTATGCTCGACATTTTTCATATAGTTTTATAGAAATAAGGAACATGAAGTTTCAATGTTTTCAGCAAAAGACGGATGCACACACGAATAAGACAAAGCCACATCATAATCTGTACAATATGTATAGAACTGGAAAAACTGAAATGTAATTAGACAAACGACCAGGATATCGGAAGCTTAGACATCCTTTTATACGGACGAAATTGATTTATGAAATGTCTGTTATTAATTGGAGCCTGTTATCATAACGTGAAACATTAGTATAATATTTCTTTAATAACTAGAGGAAACTAAATGTGCTAGAGTAAACCAACTCCTTATCAACAACCCTAATCTGAATAAATAGATCCTATAATAGTTTGAAGGCAACAATTTTGCTTTTTTTTTAAATAAGATTAAAAACACCATACGCAAATAGAAATCAACCTGTCCAAAATAAATAAGCAAAATTGTTGAATACCCTTGTGATTACTATTTTGTCGTCTATCACAAATGTTTTAAATTATTTGTATGTATGTCCATGTATTGATCATACTTGAAAAACTCCCTAGATGATATTGTTTTGTTTAAATAATCAAAATTCTCTATAATTATACAGTGGTAATTTACCAAAAGGAAATTGCGTCAATAAATCTAATATAAACAGCAATAATTTCCTTTTCTAGATTTATACATATATTAGTTTCACACGGGAAATTAAAACAAATATTTACGACCAAATATATGATTTTCGTTTCCTATTGATGGTTTCCATTTTTATAGACGTTTGACGTTGCCCTCGAACATTTCTTCGTGTTCTATGCTGCTTGTGTGTTTAGTGACGTGTTAGATTGCAATGAAAGTAATTTATGTATAACTGGTTAATTGTTAAGTTAGGGATTCCGTAACCGTAACTTACTAAAATGTATACTTAAATCTTTCATAGATAAAAAAAAAAATGGTTTAGAAATTTTGGCTGTACCCGTTGAATTCTTATTAAAACAGAATATCACATTCTAACTGTACCGATTTTACTCATAAACAAAAAAAAAGTCCGATGATATGTACACCAATAAATTTCTTTTAAAAGGCGTTTAATCCTTATAATTCTTTCAAATTGGAGATAAGGAATTTAATTTCCCCACTTGTAACCTCTTTCGTACGTATATTGTATATTTGTGTCATTGATTTGGCCTGGTGCATGAATATATTTTTTGGTTAACACAAAAAAAAAATGTACTCCATGAAATTTGCTTTCTGAAAAAAAATACAAAAATATCTTACTATCATTCAAATAATTGTTTTGTGTTTATTATTTAATTTAACGATGAACGCAAGGTGAAAATATACATTATCAACGTCGAGCCGGTTTGTTATATTTTCGACGCCATCTTGTTAACATTGGTTACCGAAAGTACTACAGTCAACATCGTCTATCAAAAAATAATAACTTCAAGAGCTACTACCGAAAGCCCTCTCGACCAATCATATAAACGTATTCCATAATATGCAAATCATATAAGAATTATTGGAATACGTCATCAGACATCAATATCGTCAATTACATAACATGCTGTCTAAAAAATAACATACGATAACAACCAGCACTGAAAAAGTACGTCACTCTAAATAACTATATAATAGAAAAACAAAAACATTAATATAAAGTTATGTTGTAACGAATATTGCTCGTAGCTATTGAAAGAAAACTCCAAAGAACTTAAAATGCTGATAGAAAGTTGTCATCAGCATAAAAATTGGATGCAAAATACTACTTTTTATTTAATTCCTGCACATGGAAATGTACTTCCTAAATTAATCTCGTTATCTAAAATAATTGAAAAATACTTGTATCTATAATAAAATTTAATAAAATCTTTCACAATCAATGATATCTATACACCTATCGTTACAGTCTTTTAGTAATAAGAATATAAATTTCATTGAAATCTAAGACTTCACTTCAAGCACACCATATCGAACCAACTGAGAAATACTAATCAATTATAATTCTGGTATGGACATTAACATGTGAAATTTTGATATCGAGGTACAAATCAGAATAAGTTCGGGTATATAAATCTCATTAGTTTATTGAGAAAACACTTCACTGTTTACACAGAATACTTCATCTTAAAATCTGCTTCTGTTGTTAACAATATCTATTATTATAAGTAGCTAGTGATTTGTTGTGTATTTACTAAAGTTTTCAATAAGTTGGAATTCATAACAGTAAAGTAATAGATCTGAAACAAAAAGTTCACAGCTACTTTCCATTGCAATACCCATTTCTTTTTAGTATATTTTGTTGTGTTCAGCAGGAGCATTCAATTCATATGTTGCTGAAGCATTTTCATCCATGATCTTTTATCAAGTAGATGTTAAAGATATAAGTGTATGAACTTGAGTTTCTTATCTCAGTTTTGAGTACTTCAATATAGTAATTACGACAAACAACGACATAGATGGCTATTTTGTTAGCGCATGTGCAAACACCAATGTTTTCCTACAAAATTTAGTGTGTTCTTAAAGCTAAATGGCGTTTTAATTGAAATATTTAAAAAAAAGTTATTCTCAAAATGTTTAGAAAAATTATCAACAAGAGTTATGCATTCATTAAAAAAACAACATATTTTTATCAGCCTTTTCTCTTCTGTATCAGTATTTGCAGTAAGATAAAAGGGAGTCCATTATGATTCCATTTATTGTCAGAAAATGGACGAAAATAAGGTCCTCTCATCTTAGAATTGAACATTGTTTAGGTCTCATGTAATAACATGGTCACAAGGATCATATGAAAAAAACAGTGTAATTGAAATCCCGTTTCTCGTTTTTTATATAGATTAGACCGTTGGTTTTCCTGTTTGAATGGTTTTACACTAGTCATTGTTGGGGCCCTTTATAGTTTGCTGTTCGGTGTGAGCCAAGGCTCCGTGTTGAAGGCCGTACTTTGACCTATAATGGTTTACTTTTAAATATTGTGACTTGGATGGAGATTTGTGTCATTGGCACTCATACCACATATTCTTATATCTAATGAATGATTATTCATTTTGCAACTTCTCTCTTTTATCAATATTTACCATTAAATGACTTCAATGCTGTTAATATTACAAAACTCTACTTGATAAACACGCACTGACATTTGCAGAATATATACTCACAAATAAAAACATAAAAATGAAACAAACAAAGCGAATAAACAAGGACTTATAATATAAATAAATAAAATAAAACTAAGGATATCGTTTCAAAAGTCATAAACAAATTTTATTAAAAATTAGATATAATAAAAATATGACGTAGTTGGCTGAAATCAAATAATTATTTGACAAAATATATATATATATATATATATATATATATAAATAGAATTGTCAAATATAACAAAGGGTTGTTATTTCAAACCGTTATTTCAGATTTATTATCGTTTTATAGTCTCATGCTACGTATCATTAAATTTGATTCATATGTCACTAAATGGTGTACATGTATAAAATAGTATGTGACAAAGTGATATTTTTCAGATTGCTTTCAAACCAATATATGTTTATTTACATAACAATTGTTAAATTCATTACAACTTTTACGGACTTTTTACATGTAAACTGGAAACTGGTTCATTGATGAAGATTACATATGTATCTCTAGCTATCTCATTTGTGCTGTCGGGTCGTTGTTACTTTTACATATTCTAAACATACATTTATACATTTTCATTTAAATCTATTCGATATATTCCTTGGAGTTCGGTATTTTTGTTATTTTACACTATTTTATAAACCAAAACACCTCTTTCAGCATAAGTCATTGAGAGCTTTTCTTTGTACTATTTTCTTCCTTAAATTTGACAATTTTAACAATAAAAATACACATTTTTTATCTTGAACATGTCGTATTGGTTAAAATAGTTTAACCCTAGTGATGGGATGATAAAACACTTAACAAATGACATAAAGCTGTCCATACATGTAAAAGTGTTTCTGTAAAATTAAGAAAATACTTAAACTTGAGTAGGATAGTATAACACATTTCTAGCCATTGAAAAATGTGTAATCGCCTTTGATACGCTACCGAAAATTCAGTGTTGATAAAATCAACAGAAACCTTCTCCGAACTGTTGACGAAAGAGCGGTTGATCTTGTAAGAGGAATATGCGGTTATAACAAACCATAAACAATCTGGTGTTAAGACAATGACGCTTAGAGCTGACTTGGTGCAGGTTTTACAAGAACAGTTATTTTAGATAAAAAAATAATTCATGTAGAAAGCAATAACATATGATGACAGCTAAATTGCTTGGAAGCAGATATTCTATAATCAAGATAAAAAAAATTTGATGTTATTAGACTCAAATTTGTACATAAACATAAATATTTCATTGTTATTCCTCTTTTTCTGAAAAACATAAACATTTAAAGATAATCAACATTTCATTGATGGTGTAATCCATTTTACAGAGGAAGGTTGGATCAGTTTTCATGTAAGATCGACATGGATGTCTAGATTATTAGATCCGTGTCAATACATTTCAAAATTGGTTATTGTTACCCTATGTTGTACTAAGGACATCAACTGTCAATTTATTTGGATCAGTATGATAAAAATGAAATAACAATTAACATATATTTAACTATGTTGTACCTATTAAATTATACAGAGACCTATGAATAAAACAACATACGCAAATTATTAAAATCAAATTAAAGATGATCACGAAAATAAGTGGCAAAAATGATGAAAAAAACTTCAGATATATCTTTCAAATCATATCTTTTATATTTCCTTGATAACGAATATATGAGAAGGTTAGATATGACGGTATTCGAAACACTTGTATGATATTTAACATGTTTAACTTAGATAACATGATTATTTATTTTTGTGCGCTAAAGCAAAGAATGCATGAGTGATTTAAATTTCTAAAAGGCCTTTTCATACTTTTGTTGAGGATTGGTATATATATCAAATTTAAACATTACGTAATATCTATTTCTTATCTTGAACAAGACATATTTTGTAAACATTCTGGTAACAGGTAAAGATATGAAAACAACACGTTATTCATGCATCCGAAGCACTTTTCTGGATTAACCTTCATCAGGAACAATCAAAGCCAGATTTTTGAAAGCAATGGATGTATAAGAACCGTAACATTTAAGGAGCTATATGACCCCAAAAAGACAACCTGATAATAGACAAATTCATATAAGGTCAGGTTTGCCTGGGGCAGTTGAAACCTTAGTTTCTCTATAACTTCTTAATATATCAGCGGACAATTTAAGATAGTTTCTTCTAAATCATGTCAGCAGTGACGTCCTAACTACTGAGCTGATGATACCGTCTGAGATTGATAGTCGTACAGCCGAAGTATCGACCCAGTGCTGTTAAAAATTAAAACAACACTTTATAAATTTCCTCCGATTCACATTCATCAGGAACGTTTAAAGCCGAATTTTTGAATGCTAATGATGTATAGAAACCGAAACAGTTGAAGAGCTATATGACCAAAATGATATAAACAATGTCCCCAGTGGGAATTTAAACAAGTTTCTTCATAATTTATAAATCTATAACTGGACACTACAATTTTAGAAAGCAACAAGGCAATAATATATACGTTGAAAGCATAACTTTTGTTTATTTAAATGAGCGTAAAAACTTACTGTCGCAGATATGAGGTCTTTTGGCTTTTAATAATTTGTGACTATAGAAAAGTTACCAAATTATGTATACATGAAAAATATACCAAACAAATCTGATCTATGTTTGTCCTTTAGGAGATGATTATTTCTGAGTATTTTACTTGAATGCTGTGTGCTGAACATATTTCCTCACAAAATAATCGTTAACTCCAGTTAGTAGCCTACCATAGAGTATTTCTGATTATTGAAGAAATGCCAACACGGGGAGATTGATCTGTCTCTTTCCTTTAGGATGTATTCACAGACGTATCGCTGAAATTGGTTCCTTATTTATGTTAAATATACCACTGGAATGCAACTTTACTATGACAAAATATCAAAGAGTCAATAACTTTTATCTTTCGTTTAAATATGTGTTTATATGCTGTTTTGTCCTTTTATCAAATTAAGCTTTAAGATATGGTATAACAATGAAATATATGAATGGGTTCTGTATTTACAATGAAATACATTTATGGGACGTGATTTACTAAAGACTTCAATATATAAATGGGGAATTTTTTTGAAATCCGAGCTACAAGTCCGTAACCAAATCTAATGTTTAGACCCCTCCACATATTTATATGACACTTTCATATTCCTGAAGGCTATACATGTTCCAATCTTGACAATCGACTCGCTCTCTCGCTCTGTAATTCCCTTATACCCCCGCAATTAAGTCGCCAAACAATGGACACACAACCCTTTAATTGAATTCCAGTCGAATAATTTGAGGGAATGAACGTTCCAAGTTTGAATTGTGCATGTGATTTCGAGTAATAAAAAAAAGACAAGATGAGGCGAGTAAAACATGAAATTACGTATTCTCATCAATGTTGTCGAGATCACAAACATGTCTCGTGACTTCTGATCTATGCATAAATTGCCTTTGCTAACGGCATCTTGTTCCGGGTATCTTAATTAAATCTTAATCAAGTTATCGTTCCTTCAAAAATAAACAAAACTTTATGAATTGCAGACATCCAAAGCGTTTTTTTTTTTTTGTTCTCTGAATTTACAACTGTAGGAATACGAGCTCATATACGTTCCGTGTTAAACATGAACGTGTCTATAATACGTATTTGATTTTGTTTGAGAATTCTACTGGGCAGTCGAATATCATGTAAAGGATATTAGCATACAGTTAGATATGATTTAACCTCGCTTTTAGTTCTCGTGTTTGATTATTGCGTAATCCTCCCTACAAAGATACGATGATGGTGCAAGTATATATCTTAGAAATTGAAAAATTCACTATTTACAAATTTATTTTTCTCTTTTGTGAAACATTCAGAACATTTTGAATAATATTTAAGATATTTGAACAATGGTCGAAAGTTCTAGTACTTTTGGTGTACATAAAACAATGTGAACATGATATCATGTATAAATAAATAAATTCATTTAACGAAAAATTTATAACATGATATTATTTAATCCAACCAGAAATTACTTCCTTGACCACCTTGTTTGATTTTTATTTTAAAGGTGATATACATTGTATATATTTATGTATATGTATAACAGTTCCTAAATTGATGAAATACAATAGATAGATAATAAATTAGGTCTAGGTTGTTTAAGACTTGGTCGAGTATGGTTCAGACTAGGTCGAGTATGGTTCAGACTAGGTCGAGCATGGTTCAGACTTGGTCGAGAATGGTTAAGACTATGTCGAATATGGTTCAGCCGCGTATGAAATGGTTAAGTACTGGTCGAGTAAAGGTCGAGTACAAGTTCAGAGGGTTAAGTATGGTTCAGACTACAGTCGAGTAATATCAGGTAAATTTAAGACCAGTTCAGGCTGGTCGAGTAAAAATCAGTACAGATATAGGCCATTACTGGTTTGTAGTGTTAGTTAAATGACTTTGTGTCATAATTCTAATATATATGTAACTGAAACTCAAATAAGAGAATCCAAAATGAAACAGATAAAACTAATAAATACCAGTACAATGAAATGAAAAGCATAACTTCCTTTTTCCTAACCAATCATACAAACACAAAAACAAAAGTTGACGTAATTGATGATACTGCAAAGTACTCCGTACTTTTTTTAAAAAGTAAAAATTGAAACATCAGTTATGCTCTATTCAATCATTGATTGTCATTTAATGCGGAAGAGGACATGTGGTATTGTTTACTTTAAACATTATTTCAATCTTTTAATAGGTTTAGTGGTATGACGTGCAGACAATTCAAATTGTGCGATAATTTCTTAAAAAAAAACCTTATCTTTCGTTCCGAATGTCATGAAGTTCATTAAACATTTTTGAAAATCCATTTTGTAAATGACGCATTTACGGAGAAAGTCCTCGAAGCTCATGTCGAAGTTAGGGAGGTCAGCCGAAATATGAAGTATATAGAAAGTGCATGAAATTACAGAAGTATGAATGAGCCCCAAAAAAGAAATTCATTGGTGCCAACATTTTTGCAATCGGTCAAGCGGTTCAAAAGTTATGACCATTAAGTTTTTTTTTTTTAATTTTGTCGTTTTTCTTGCGAAGGCAAAAATATCATATTTTGGGCTAGTTTGAGGCCAAATATATCTTAAAGGTAAGGAACAACAAACAATCTATCTGCATTATTGCAATTAGACTATATTATGCTTTGATTTAAGCCACTCGGGTCCTTTGTATCATCAATATTAAGAAAACTAAAATGTCTCACACTATGTAAAAAAAACTTTGGACTTTGCTATGTGTCAAGACATCTTTGAATAAACTGCTATGTTTAGACATTCATATCTACAAATGGGAAGCAGACAGTTATGTTAAGACCTAAACACTCAAAAGAAATATATTAACAGATGTAATGCCAAAATATCTGGGTTTTTTTTAGCCGACTTAAAATCATGCCGGCAGGCCCCCCTTATTTTACGTACTTTTTTCGGCAAAAAATTACATGTTTTAGTCAGATAAAGTTGAAAAAATCCCTAATTTTTTTCTGCTACTTGTTTTGTACTGGTATGAAGTTGTTTGACATGTAAAATAAGCTCTTTAGCCTGAAAAAAATAATTTTGAATTAGAAAATCAGCATTTTGGGGTCAATTTTAGAGCTATTTTTTAGCACCAAAAAAAGTGGAAATTTACTCAAAAATCTTAAATCTTTAATTTGACAGAAATTTTTCACAGACGTTAGTGACTGTTCTGTGACTTTACATGTAAAAGCACCTTTTTGTCATATATTAATAGATTTTAATACAATAAGAATTAAAAAAAAATAGTTAAAAATAAGAAATGTTTTGACATTTTTGAAAATCACAGATTCTTTCAAAAAAATTGCGCAGTTTTGCAAAAATGGAACCTAAAAGTGAACATTCCTTATGATTGGTATCATATTAAAGCTTCAAATCTTAGCTTTCAAATGAACATAGTTTCATTGTTTTTGGCTGATTGATATTTAACCTAGATGACATTTGGTTAGACCTATACCTGCATGACAAAAAATCTTTAATTTAAAAAAACCCAAAACTGACCGAGAAAATAAAAAAAATCCATTTAAACTCTCAGAGTTGAGTCATTGCTTAGTCAGACACTGCTATTGTGATGTTTTCTGTTGGAAAATGTATTTTTTACACTACAACTTTTTTTCATTATTGTTAAAAATTAGTAAACATTTTACGATAAAAACTGTTTTTCCAATAAAAAATGGATATGTTGAATGAGTACTTATTATATATAAAGACCATGACCAATGCAGTCCTTAAGTCTAATAATCCATTGGTAGTGACTATCTGAACTGTTTTGGATGAATGCAATTGTATACATTTTTTAAATGATAAATAAACCATTCATCATTTGATTAAATTTATTAAATAATCTAAAGTTTTCATTTTCAGGTCGGAGCTGCATTTACCATATCTACGAAAGAGAATATTTACATGAGACAAATGAAATATTTTGTATTTGTTCAATTAACTTGGAGTACCTGCAGTTTCTTACGATTCATATGATATCTGGTTTACATGCAATCTGAAAAAAGGGACTACTTTATTTGAGATTGGCTGCTCACAAAGCGGTTTTCTGGATTAACCGTCATCAGGAACGCTTGATAGATTTAGTACTGAAGGAAAAGAAAAAAAAACAACCATTAATCTTGCTGAAAAAAGAGTTTCTAACAATAAAATCCTCACATCTCCCTTCTGATAATCCTCTTAAATAGGCTCCTCGAAACCATTGCTGTCATCGTCATTGTCATCATCATCATCATCATCCTCATAGTCGTATGTAACAGTTGACAACCCTGTATCTGCATCATGCCCTGTGACAGTTCAGCCTCTCGACAAAATCTGTTTTCCACTCATCTACCAACAATAAAAGCTGTCCTTGCGGAGAACCTTTAGTTAATCAAAAGAAACCTAGACAGTTCAAAGCAAGTTTTAAAACTAAAAAAAATGAAGCATTTTACTTAAATAAACTCATATACATGTGTGTGCTAGTAATAACTTTTTTTTGGAAATAGTGTTGCTCATTTTTACACTGTATTTAATTCATATGTTTTCTTTATTATACTGTATTTCAGATTCTATTTTCTATGCTTTGTCTAAATGTCTTGTTTTATGCAGTTTGGAAGTTGCTTTAACTGTGATTAAGGAAACCTTGATTTTAATTCAATTAACTGCTTTAATTGGTGGTATTACAAATGATTTAAATTTGCCACACCCCTTAATCCCGCTTTGACAATTTCATTTTTTGTTGTTGATATAAACCATTGTGAACAATTAAATAGTTGTCGCCCTTTACCATATTTATATAGTGGTCCTAAGTCTCATCTACAACACTTATATAGTCGTTGTCCGTTAAAATTAAACTAATGTGCCCCATCCCCTAATATTTTTTGTCAATTTTAGTTTGTTTACCCGAACTTCAGATTTTCTAACATAACACATTCTGCATTTGTTCCTTAACGATGCGCCAATGCCTACTATAGTCCTTGCCGTTACAATCTCCATAAATCGGTCCATAAATTTACTTAAAGTACTTCAAACCCCTTATCTCATTTTGTCAATTCAATTCTTTTCCATACCTTTTAAATTTCCAACATTATCCATTGTGGGGTTCTAAACGATGAACCAATGTCTCTTTTACAACACTTATACATTCAATGGCCGTCACAATCTCTATTAATCGGTCCAAAATCAACTTAATGTGCCCCAACTCATAATTTCATTTTGTCAATTTTAGTTTTTTACTCTTAATTCAGATTTTCGAACATAAACCATTCTGGGGTTGGTCCTTATCGAGCGCAAATATCTCCTTTACAACACCTATATAGTCGTTGCCCGTCACACTCTCTATATTAATTGATCCAAAATTAACACAAAGTGCCCCACCCCTACAACAATTTCATTTTGCCAATTTAAGTTTTTCTTATCCTACCTATAAATTTTCCAACATAAACCATTCTGGAGTTGTTCACCAATGTCGCCACTACAACACCCATATAGTTGTTGCCCGTCCCAATCTATAAATCGGTCGAAAATTAACTTCAGTTGCCCCAACCCCTATTCTCATTTTGCCATTCTAGATTTTTCAACATAAACCATTCTTTCATAAACGATTCGCTAATGTCTTCTTCACAACACCTCTTTAATCGTTTCCCATCACAATGTATCTAAACTCAACTTAATGTACTAATATTTCGCTAGCTTACCATGCTTACTGTTCGCTGCAACAAGGGCATCTGTTAACTAGCTTCAGTTAAGTTGTATTCCCGTAGTTCTTTAATTCTATATTAAAATAATATTTTCCAGTGTCCAAGTTGTGTCGCTGAAGTCCCTGTTTCATTAATTTTATATAGAAATAACGTTGTGTACACTCCTCCCCAACAAAATATGAATGACCGATTCTTTATCCCACATAAGCATTATCCGAAAATTTTCTTTCGCATTTGACTGACATTTCACTCTTAGACAGTCGTATGGGATAAGATAAGTATTCTATGTAGTCTGTACTTGTCATACATTTAGGGCTATTGAAATACTCATTTAATGAAGCAAAAGAAAACATCTCAAGGAATTATCTGAATGTCGCCATCTTGTAGTCAGTCCTGCTTGTCAAATCATTTCAATAAGGTCCGCTACGACGTGTGTTGTCGTTTAATGGTTGCCAGGGTTTAATAGAAATGCTACAAATGTACTTTGATTTAATATTTTTTAAATACTTCTAATGAAGTAAAAAAGCAAGCCTAATATGAAATTATTTTTTTTTTGTGAAAGGAATATGAGGAGATGAGCATGATAAACACTTCATCACCATACATCTTCACCGGAAGTCTGACTTTCATCTATCAATTTTGTTTGTTTGTGAGAATTAAAAGGTTAAAAGTCGTACAACTTAGGTTATTTAAAGATTAAAATGCTGTCTGAAGTTGTACATGCTACTCTAGTGCTACGCCACTGCATATAGTTCACAGTGCATTGCCGATATTCGATGTTTTCTCTAGATAATATGCCCGTATACATGTAGTCGAACCGTTCATAGTGCATTTGCCGATATTCGATGTTTTTTTTCTAGATAATATGCCCATATACATGTAGTCGAACCTACAGGGGATTTTTTCATGTCTTGATTTGGGCAACGGTTGTTATATTTCGTTGGACACTTAAATTCGTGGATGAAGCCGTCCACGAAAACCACGAAAATTGGTACCCCACGAATAAAAGTACTTTCACAGTAAGTAAAACAGAATTCAGCAATGAACTACAAAAAAATCTGATTACAACAGGTAATTATGAATTGAATATGTTATATCATATTATATTTGCTAATACACGCCTGGTAAACCATCAACATGATCAAATCTCAACGAAATAGTTAAGCGAGAAAAAAGTTTACTGGCACTTCTGTTGAGCTTTTCTGGTACAAAATATCAAAAATATAGATAGGGTAGGTGGACTTTTCATCAATGTATTGGCAATCTGTAAATATTTTGTTAAATAGGAGAATGTCATGCCATAGATAAATAAATGAGAGATTGTCTCGTTCATTACTCGGCACCAATGTAATTTAAAATGACATCGGAATGACTTTTCTCCCGCAGGTAAGTGCGGCCAGCTCAGTGAGTTTTTGACAAAATGACGGAGAATACGTAACATATATATTAGTATACAAGTGATCATTTTTGTCACTATAAACGTATAACAACAGGTTTTTTTCTATTTTTACGAACATAGTTTTATTAAGCTGAATATGTTATAAAGTATGTCAGGTTGAGATTGTCTGGTATCGGCTGTGATATTCTGAAACAATGTTGAGATCTTCTGTCAAATAAAACTTTCAGCTAGCTAATTGTCCATTGGGTACGACCGTCAAAATTCGTGAACCCTCTGTATAGTGGTTGTCATTTTTATTTGTTTCTTGTTTTGAAATTAGTTTTATATGGAGTCATGTTGGTATAAAACAGGTACTGAAGAGTTGTGTTTTAAGGTCTAGCTAACGAGGTCGAAAGTCTAGCGCTGGAGATTGAAAGTCAAGCACTGTAGTTTAACGTTCGGCGCAGTAGATAATGTCCAGCACTGTAATTTTTCAGAGCTGTAGATGCAAAGTCCTGCCTTGCTTCCTAACAAATAAGGCTTACTTTTGTGTCATGTATATGCGTATGTATGGAAACAGCATCTTCCATAGATTTGATTTACAATAGGTAACATGGTAAAATATAATCACTTTTAGGTGTTATCAAGGAAAAAATATGCGTTTTTTTCTTTAATTAATATTGCAAAAAGAGGGATGAAAATGTCACAAATTTCCCCCAAAATATGGTCCAAAGTAGAATTTCAATCCATTTGAGTGATATTTTTTATGAAACCATTGACTTTTATCTATCTAGATGTCAAATACTGAAAACCATATGCATTTAACATCATTTTTCGATGAAATTAAATTGAAAAGTTTGAACGTATAAAAGATGTTTAAAAAACACGCTTCTGTAATTTCTCAGTGGACCTAATGTCGGTACAAATATGATAGAAGGACTGTCAAACAGAAATTGCCAATAAAACATGCGAAAATCAAAGTTCATATAAAACCCTTTTGAAGGTTATATTCTTCAGCTATTTAAGAATAAATTTTATTGCACACCTACTTCTTATTTGACAAATTCATCGGGCCGAATTGCGAAACCAAACTCCTAACTGTGTATTGCTACCTAATACCTACAGCGCTCGACTTTCCATCAACAGCGCTAGACCTTACATCTTGAGTGCTAGACTTTACTTCTCTAGCGCTTACTTAATACCTTCAGCTCTTCAGCATTACATCTCGTTTTCTAGGCTTTAAAAACCACTACTCTTTACTATCTGTATTAATGGACCAGCAGAACTCGATCATACAAAACTAATGTCAAAACAAGAAACAAGTTATAATGACAACCACTATGCAGAGTGTTCACGAATTTTGACGGTCGTATACGATTGGCAATTAGCTAGTGGGAGGTTTTATTTGACAGAATATCTCAACATTGATATCTCAACATTGTTCCAGAATATCACAACCGATACCAGACAATCTCAACCTGACATACTTGTAACATTTTCAGCTATATAAAACTATATTCGTAAACAATAGAAAAATACTGTTATCATATGTTTATAGTAACGAAGAAGAACACTATATATATATACTGATATATACATTACGTATTGATGAAATCATCCTCAGTTTGTCAAAAACTCACTGAGCTGGCCGCACTTACCTGCGGGAGAAAAGTCATTCCGATGTCATTTTAAATTACATTGGTCCGAGTAACGAACGAGACAATCTCTCATTTATTTATCTATGGCATGACATTCTCCTATTAAACAAAATATTTACAGATTGGCAATAAATTGATGAAAAGTTCACCTACCCTATCTATATTTTTGATATTTTGTACCAGAAAAGCTAAACAGGAAGTGCCAGTAAACTTTTTTCTCGCTTTACCATTTGGTTGAGATTTGATGGTTTACCAGGCGTGTAATACGATCCAAATGTTAAATACATGAACATTAATATTGACCTTTGTTCACAATTTTAATACGTGATTTTCATTTATACAGAAAATATGACAACAGGTATCTGTCCCGTGATTTTGTAATAAAATTTAATTGAAAAAAATGCCAATGTTTACCAATTGCCAGCCTGAGAGTGCATTTTGTATGAGTGACGGACGATGATTCTGTAGAGACCTACACTTTACTACGATATGCGTTCGACAAGTATAGACATACTTTCAAAAAGTATCAAGATACTTCAAACACACATCATAATATTAATTTTAACCATAGGTTAACTTTTTACAAGTATCCTGATAATTTGGCAAGCATTCATATGCTTTTAACATATTTGCTCATATTTAAACAAATATCCGTATTCGTTTTATTAATTATATCCTGAAATATTTTTTAGATATCCGATACTTTTAACATATGTCTCCCGATATATACGGAAAGTATCGATATACTATAACAAGTGTTTGAATAAATGTTAAATGAATCAGTAATTATAACAAGTACCAGTATACTTATCAAAAGCATTGATTTACTAAACTAGTATCAGTTTACGTATAAAAAGCATCTGTAAACTTTTAAAAGGTATCTCTATACTTATAAAAAGCATCGGTATGCTTTCATTATGTATTAGTGTACTAAAAAAAGCATCATTACGCTTAAAACAAGTTTTTGTTGTTGTTTATATTTCAAAAGCATCGGTATACTTCTAACAAGTATCAGATCAGTATATTCATTAACCATGTTAACATCAACGGTATATTTTTTTACAAGCATCAGTATAATTATAATCAAAGTACTGACGTGCTGTTTACTCAGATAAACCCAAGATCTGATGGCTGGCAAATAAATAAACAAAATGTTCTACCTCCATATAGACTACTAGCAATTGCTATTTCAAGTCAAATACCAAACATTTCAGCCACATTTAAGACGTTAACATACTAGTATTTAACATGTTTTGTGGGCATTGAGGGTCGAAAGGGATAACAAAAACGTTAAATGTGTTTTGCACCGTACTGGATAATACATTTAATGAATGCATTTCGTTCAGACGTGATTGTGTTTAAAACAGACCCCCTTCCCCAATACAAGATTGGAGAGTTTATGTGACTATAATTCTATACTCCTGTGACTCTTGTATGTGTAAACAGTATGCGTATACCTTTTTTGTTCTTTGATTAGTTTTAAATAATTCTAATTTACTCACTGTTTCTTAATTATACCATGACCCACCATTAAATTCATTTAATTTCTACCATGTATATAGTAGCAATTGTTTTATTTGTCTTAATGAATTGTTCAATCAGAAGAGGTAAATCACAGAAGCATATTTTGATTCGCTTAGTTTAATCAGTGGTGGATCAAGGAACTATTAAAAAGAGGTGTGGTTACATGTCAGTTAGGCGAGGAGGAAGGAGCCAAACATTCTATTATACTAAATACTAATATTTAAGATATGAATAAGGAGATAATTAGTTAAAAGTCAGAAGGTCGGCAACCTAGCATAAAAGATTGACTCGCATAGACATCTATTGACCACTTGCGATATTGAAAATTCAAAGTCTATCGGAAATATCGTTTGGTTGTCTTGAATTCAGAAATTGAATAAAGTGCCTGCTAAACTTCAACCCCCCACACACACATTTTCAGTATAATCCATATAATGAAGCAGAAAACAGTGATCTCTACCACATATTATATAGAAAATGCCCCCTCCTCAGAGTATAGACCTAGCATGTCAAGGCTCGAAAACGAAAACCTAATACTGTTTTGGTGTTAAGCAAAGTGGACTGTCTTTCTAGCAAAATACAAAAGAAATATTGACAAAGGTCATCAACTGAAAGCATAAAGGAATGCATCTAGTTTGACCATCCAAATGCATCGTTGTCATCCTTAAATTGTCTGCATGATAGTAACCATTTCCGAATGTGAGCGTTTAAATAATAAGATCATGTTCATTTACACTTATACCTTCATATGATAGTTTACACTTTTCGGGCATCTTAATGATGTGATATGATCAGAGTCTAAACCCTGCCTTGTACTGAACCGACACAATAAGCTTGATTCTTAACGTACTTCTTCACAAGGAAACAGTCCACAGGTAGACAAGGTGTTATTATCATAAAACTCCAAAAATAGTCAAAGTCCCGTAACTCCTACAAAATAGACAAATCAAAATCACAATATTGCACGACTATAAATAATCCTATTAAGTACAAAATCTGTATGTCAATCGGTATCTTAGTAATCAAGTTTTTCGGAGGAACAGAGACCATTACCATACCCCTCCCCCAAAGGGACATAAACACAAATCTATAAACTTTTCATTTGTGCACGCCCGCTACGCCCCTGTTCACATTCGTCTCTGTAGACTTATAAATATATAATTTAGTATACTACACGCGCGTTATTCACCAGTGGCACTCAAATAAAACTGGAAAGAGGCCAAATTTATTAGCCAATAAATAATTAGATATAAGAAGATGTGGTATGAGTGCCAATGAGACAACTCTCCATCCAAGTCACAATTTGTAAAAGTAAACCATTATAGGTCAAAGTACGGCCTTCGACACGGAGCCTTGGCTTACACCGAATAGCAAGCTATAAAGGGCCCCAAAAATGACTAGTGTAAAACCATTCAAACAGGAAAACCAACGGTATAATCTATATAAAAAACGAGAAACGAGAAACACTTATGAACCACATCAACAAACGACAACCACTGAACATCATGTTCCTGACTTAGGAAAGATGCAACCAAATGCAGCGGGTTTAAACGTTTTAATAGGCGCCAACCTTCACCCTACCTGAAACAATAGTGTAACATCACAACATAGAAATACACACTATAAATATCAATTGAAATGGCTTAACTCAACCAAAAGACATATTAACACAAGTGAACATACACTGAACGAATAAATTTGATCTATGACACAATGTAAATACAAAATTAATAAAACAAGGGGTTAGATGTAAAACAATATCAAAAAGACAACCATAACCTTGGACAAAATGCCGCGAAATAAAATAACGTACACAGGTAAATAAAAATAATTTTGTAGTAAGGTATACACGGAGTACGGAAATAATTATTACAAAATTAATAATTTTGTTGTTCCTAGTACGAGAACAAAAGTGAAAATTTATCGTCATACTTAACACTTGCACAAGGTGTTATACATTAAAAATAGTGAGACTAGATATAACACTGAATAAGTAAACATTAAATAACAAAAATACATTACAAATTGTATCAACAGGTCAAATTAACACGAAAGTACGATTTGAGAGTACTTGCAGTTACTGAAAGCTAGTTAAAAGCCAAAAACAATTAATAATAAAAAATTATGCATCAGAGACTCAAATCAACTAAAATACTTAGTCTATTTTAGTCTAAACCTTACTTTTACAAATGAGGAACCGGGTTATTTGATAAATTACTGGATATATTGATTTAACATTGTATATATCCAATCTAACAAATATTTTGAAAAAAACACACACTTATTATAATTGCAAGTAGTTAAGTCTCTTATTTTGGGGTAAAAGTTTGTATAATTTATTTCAGTATATTTACAAAGAAGGAACGACATGTGGAAAGTATTTTCTGATGAATATTCCGCAGAAAGAGAAGCTGCAGCATATAACAAAACAATGCTCACCGAAATGTTGTTTCACGAAATAGAGCTGGCATTACATCTTGATCGACTTAGAAAAGGTTTTCATCTTTTAGGAACACCAGGGTACCGAAAGTCATATATCACAAATTTTCTCTGTACTTCATTATCAGCTGAACAGATTTCGCTTTGTAACAAAATAATGTTCTATCACATGTGCAGTTTAGACAATACAAATAGTGTAGTAAATCGTTATTATTCATCAAACAATTTTTTGAAAGTATACTAAGTATTCATCCGTATATTGGGCAACAGATTTACCTCGACCTAAATATCCAGCCGTTCTTTCAGGAAGAAGTATGTTTATTTGACATTACTGTATGTACTGAAAATTTACTACTGGCACCTTTGAAAAAAATATCGACGGATCAACCTGGAAGAAAGTATATTATCTTAATGGATTTCCTTGACGATTGTTTGGTATCTGGAAAAACTATGAACATAATACAAATTCTTCGTACACTTATAAAGGATCTACCAGACCAATTCAAATTCGTTTTTATTTCGAGACAACAAAAATACGAATTCAGAGATCTCGATTTTCTAACTATATACGGTATAGTTAAGACACGATTTGCAGGATACGCACAGGGATTTTGTGTCCAAGGTATGTTTGAAACTACGTATTATTATATAAATAGGTCCTGACATACACCTGCTAAGAAATTCAAGTTGTTTTATTTTAAAAAAGGATATTTTCACACAAATGAAACCTGTCACAGTTAACATCTTTGTTTGAATGAGAGGTTATGGTTTATTTTCCGTGCATGTTTACTCCGTTTTTTATAAGCATTTTTTCAGCTCATATGTATCTGTTGTTTTTTTCTAATGACATTATTGTTTCTTTTTGTTTAGACGAGTCTGGTTTTCTCCTATTTATAGATACTTTATTCATGTTAAATGAGTTTGTTTGTTAATTTTGGGATGTCCTTCACTCCTAATAACAAATAACAGGAAACCTAAATAATCGCATAAAAAACAAGAAATGAGATTTCAAAATGTGACTGCAAACTTGGACATTTTTGCTAACCCGTAGTAAAATTGTCCACGTTTACGGTTTCATACGAAAAGATGGAAGCATTACAGCAAAAAGTGCGGATAAGGGCCACAACTTCAGCAACAAATGCCAAACTGTAACGAAAGTCATACTTGATCTTTAACCTAACATTCAACCAATAGAACAAGCGTTATAGAATGTGATTGCAAAAAGCTGTGGTTTACACGCAATTTTATATTTCCGAATGCCACAGCGTCGGCAAAAAGCGCCAAACCTAAACAAAACTCGCACTCAAATTGTAAGTTCTTTTGATACATGTATGACTGTATGCTGAATATCAAATAAATAGACAGAAGCTAACAGAAAAAAATGCGGAAAAACTATTATTTAAGGTTAAATCTACCAAAGGAAAATCGCCTTTATATACTTATACATAATAACAAAACACTCAAATACGGCTCGAATTGGAGCTAAACATTGTCATTTTTATGAAGTAATGTAAAAGGTAGTTTAATTGAAGCAAATTACTGGTTTCCAAAATTAAAGTTGTCCATTAGGACTCGGACAAAATGATTCCTATAAGTCATAATCTGATTTGACTAAGTTGGAGCCACAAAAAAAAGTAAAAATATTATTATTATGATGATCGCGCTATTCTGAGAAACAAGCGAGTACTCTCAGATTTGTACTTAATGTCTTTTTTGTTGTTAGGGATGAGGGATGTATAAATACCCTGCCACGTCTGGACTGTGTTTTTGTTTGATGTTTTTTTTTCTGCTTTGTATCGATCTGATAAGTAAAGCCTTTTCAACTGATTTTTATAGTTTGTTCTTATGTTGTGATGGGGTGGTTGAGCGCTCACAAACATGTTAAAGACCACCACATTCTTTACGTGCCTGTCCCAAGTCAGGAGCCTGTAGTTCAGTGGTTGTCGTTGGTTAATGTCTGTCATACGTATTTTCGTAGATTGTATTGTTAAAAATTAGGCCTTTATTTTTCTTAATTGAATTGTTTCATATTTTTCGTGTCGGGGCCTTTTATAGTCTATTATACGGTATGGGTTTTTCTCATTTGTTGGTGGCCGTACGGGTGCCTGTCATTACGTCCACTTCATTTGAACTTTGGTGAATAGTTATTTCATTGGGAATCATACTACATCTCCTTATTTTATATAGAATGTTTCTAGACATTTTAGAGAAAACTCCAAGGTGAATATTAATAATTTCATTGTCAAAAAACAAGCAATTATAGACTTAGCGAGTTCATGGTTATAAATCTCTTCATTTGTTGAGTTATTTGTTGTGTTGATACATTTTAATAACATTTGGTTAAAAAAGATCATGTATTCATTAATCCAAATAACATTTTCTGGAAGATTGTCATGTAATGAAGACCAGGACTTTATAGGATATTGTTTAGACGACGCGGGAACTATGACACAAATATTGTTTGTATGTAAGTAAGACATTATACATTGTATATTAACGATGTAATCACGGTTCTACACAGTTGATTTTTTTTTTTTTAAATTTTAACCCAATACAACAGCTAAAGTCAACTACCGATCATCATCATTTTATTAATGTTTAGAGTGAAATGTCTTTTGTGTTCATGTTACCTTTCACACTTTCTCTGTCGACACAAATTCTTAAAAGTATGATTCACGTATGAAACAACGTGGCTTACACTAGTACATACAATTTTGTTTTCCAAATGGCAGATGAATATATTCTTAAATGACATAAAAAGTACTTGACTATTTTTGTTTTCTTTTAAATTTTGATTATGCAATAACAAACTGTTTAAAACAAATCTAACCATACATTTCATTCATTTCTCCATCGCCTTTATAAAGTTTGCAGTCCGAAAGTTAAATTTGTACCTATTATGTCTATATGTTTTGTTCCCACATTGTTGTCAATATAATGGAATTGTATGCGACTGTCATACAAGTGAGAGTTTTAGCAAGATTTAATCCACCATTTTCTACATGAGGAAATGCCTGTACCAAGTAAGGAATATGACAGTTGTTTTCCATTCGTTTGATGTGTTTGAGCTTTTGATTTTGCCATTTTATAAACTTTAAGGACTTTTCGTTTTAAACTTTCCTTGGAGTTCGGTATATTTGTTATTTTACTTTTTATTACGTGACGTTTAATTTTCATATCATGTCATAGTGATATGCATTGAAAACCAGGTTTTTACCATATGTATGGATGTTTTAACATCGAAGGTGATGACAGCTTGGAACCAACGTCTAAATGATTGTTTTGAGTTCAGTTCTGTCCCTTCTGATTTGGCCTCTGTTCCACCTATTACAATATCTTCTGGCAGAAATGCGGTTCAAACTGTAAACCTTTTCATAGTTTTCCGATGTGAGTTCTGTTGCATTGCAGTATACGGAATTCATTTTTAGCGTGAATTTGTCTGACTTAAAATTCGGTAACTTGGTTAGCAGATGACGTTATAGTCGTCTCGCAAATGGCGTTGCTCAAAGACATGTTATTGACGTAGCGTTGTCAATACAGGTTTATCTGGTAATGGGTGGTCATTTACAAGCCCTGTTTACATGTATCAACGGTCGTTGTTAAGGGAACGACCATTTAACTTCAAAAGGGGGTATGGTTTTCCTAAAAAAAATATTCTGATTCCCAAATTGATGAAAAAAAATATTCTGAATCCATATTTTCCCCATACCTTATAGTGTTAAGTTTTGAACAAAATACTTTGATTGATAGCTTTGAAAAACTAAATAAAATTGTTCGCACTTTGCGCGAAAAAAATTCTGACTCGGTAATAAAAAAACATACCCTCCCTTGAAGATAAATGGTTGCTTCCTAAGAATAGTGCCATTTGAAATTTTCTGACGTGAAATTGTTTACCATCATCACGTTAACGTATTTCGGTCTGCAACATTCTTATGATTTGATTCTGGTTTTCATTGCTCAGTCTCGGCAATATGGAAACGCAACAAATTTTAACTGATTTAAAGGTGCACGTTGGTTGGGATATCAAGAAATGTCTCACAAAGACAAACATTTATAAAAAGTACCTCATGGATTTCAAATCTTGCGTCTAGAAATTCAAGGAACGTCACGGTATGTTCAATTACCTCAGGTAAGTCAGGTATTGAATATTTTTCGAAAAATGAAATGAAGGAACTTAGAAAATATTGATTACATGTTTAAAGAATTTTTAGAAGTTCATAATAGTAATTGGAAGGGATAGAGCTAAGTTCTAAACAGCACTAGACGAAAATATCTTTCTTTGGCATTGAAAGAGGGTCTTCAGCAATACTGTGAAACTGTTTACTCGCGTATTGGTATTAACCATATGTGGATTCTAAAAAAAACTCTGAAGAAGTTCTAGATAATTTACCATCTCGATCGATCTTTTTCTGAAATTAGTTTTATCAAAACTTTTGATTTTTCAACCCTGTATACCACCATTCCCCATGTGAAATTGAAAAATCGTCTTAAAGAAATAATCCACAATGCTTTTTAATATAAAAATTGTAGCACACGCTATATAATTATTACTTTGGGATCCCATACGGCATATTTTATTACACAGAGGAACAAGTGATCAATATGCTGGAGTTTCTTATTGACAGCATATTTGTTGAATTTGGAGGTAGACTTTTTCAACTTATTGTTGGCATTCCTATGAGACAAACTGTGCGCCTCTCCTTGCCGACCTCTTCTTATTTTCATATGAGTCGGAGTTCCTTCAGACACTTGTCAAAAACAAGAAGACCAAAGAAGCCAGATCATTTAATTTCACATTCAAATATATTGATGGTGTTCTTTCCATTAACAATCCAAACTTTTCTGATTGAGTTCCTTTAAAAGAGGGACGAAAGATACCAGAGGGACAGTCAAACTCATAGATCGAAAACAAACTGACAACGCCATGGCCAAAAATAAAAAGACAAACAGACAAATAATAGTACAGATGACACAACATAGAAAACTAAAGACTAAGCAACACGAACCCCACCAAAAACTGGGGTGATCTCAGGTGCTCCGGAAGGGTAAGCAGATCCTCCAGGACTAGAAATTAAAGAAACAATATCCTCCAGGACTAGAAATTAAAGAAACAATATCCTCCAGGACTAGAAATTAAAGAAACAATATCCTCCAGGACTAGAAATTAAAGAAACAATATCCTCCAGGACTAGAAATTAAAGAAACAACAGACACGGCTTTCCTCCGCCTCATTTTTAAACTTATACCTTGAATTTCACATACGTGGTCATCTCAGTACCAGAATCTATGACAAACGAGACGATTTTAATTTTGAAATTATCATTTTTTCCAACCTTAGTAGCAATGTACCAACCACCTGCATATGGGATATACATTTCCCAACTTATTCGGTATTCAAGAGCTTGCAGCTGCTACTCAGACTTTGTAAAACGTCACCAGTGTCTGAGCAGAAAGTTGATGAACCAGGGGTATGTCAAAGAACGTCTCGTCCTTTTTCTAAAAAAGTCCATTGGAAGGTATCAACTTCACAAATAATACACGATGGTCTTGAAGTATAGATTCTGGGTACTGACGTTGTTTATCATCTTAATAACGTGTTATAGTATTCTTTTATTTGTCTTTGTGAATATTATTTTTACTGTTGGTGATATCCATTTGACGTGGCTCGGAACTTATACATCCCGTCATTGTGTTATTGTGCTATGGTAAACAATTTCTGTATTCTTGTCTTTCATTTTTGCTAATGTGCTTTGTCTATGTGCCTTTTTATGTTTCTTTGTTGACATATTTGTTTGGTTCTTTTTTTATAGTGATTAAGATTATAACACAATGTTGACGGCTGTACCCCTATTTTTGACATTTTTACCTATTATGTCTGTTTGTTTTGTTCACACATCGTTGTCACTATAATGGAATTTTATGCGACTGTCATACAAGTGAGAGGTTTAGCTAGCTATAAAACCAGGTTTAATCCACCATTTTCTACATAAGAAAACGCCTGTACCAAGTCAGGAATATGACAGTTGTTATCCATTCGTTTGATGTGTTTAAGCTTTTGATTTTGCTATTTGATTAGGGACTTTCAGTTTTGAATTTTCTTCGGAGTTCGGCATTTTTGTTATTTTTACTTTTTAGTAGGGTATTCTTATCCTTTTTCGTCTCGCTTGCTACGAAAGTCGCAATATGCGAGACATATATAGGAAGTACTAACCGGCGGCGGTATAAACTATTTGTATAAAGCTGTATATTACTTCAGTTAGAAGACCTTGATGCTTCATACCTTATATGCAGATAAATTATGTTGCCAACTTTCCGTCTGTCACATGTCCATTGTCCTATACCTCTTTTTAATGGTTCATTGACTAACTTGTGAGTAATATGATAACTATATTTGGTATATGGGTTCCTTGCAACGTACACATGTTCGTCAGTTAGTGTTCACCTGACCTCGGCTGCATTTCATGGATCAGTAATCAAGGTTAATGTTACGTGCATGTGATTAGGTACTTTACTCAATACTATTAGAATAAGGTCAAATATATGTGGTATATGGTATGATTGAAAGGGTACATGTCAGTCTGGCAGTTATCATCTGACCTTTACCCCATTTTCATGGTACATTGATCAACGTTAAGATTTTGTGTTTTGGTCTGTTTTTCAAATACTGATAGCAATAGGTTAGCTATATTTGGCGTATGGAATAACTGTAAGGTGAACATGTCTGACTAGCAGGTACATGTATCATCTGACCTTGACCTCATTTTCGTGGTTCATTGGTCACTGTTAAGTTTTTGCGTTTTGGGTTGTTTTTGTGCAATTACATATGTACCATAATCAATATGTCATCTATATTTGGTGTATAGGTTAATTGTAAGTTGTACACGTCTATCTGACAGCATTTGTCTGATCTTGACCTCATTGTCATGGATATTTAAAAATGTTAAGTTTATGTGAAACTTGTAGTAAAACCTTATCTTTAAGACTTTCAACAGAAAATCAGTGGTTTGTAAAGCAGGCGAGACATTTCAGCGTGTGCACTCTTGCCTATAATTTGTAAGGTTTGATGTTTTTTACCCAAAAAAAATATGACACAATGCAAGGGCAGAAGCAAGACACGTCATAGTGTTTCATTGAAGTTCCTCCATTTCATTGCGCTGCTTCTGTGTTCTTGCTTTCATTAGTAAAGGAGGAGATGAGTTAAGTCTTTTTTATTAAATGACTAATTTAAAACATCTATACACAACAATTAGTCGTTGGGATATTGCATAAACACAAATAATTTATCTTTATTTATTGTAATGTGAAACAATACTTGTTTTTTAACGTAAAATATTGATGCATGCATATATAAAAAAGATTTTTAAAATGATCCTGTAAAATAGTTTTCATTTTGGAAACTTTGCTTCTTTAAGTTGAATGAGACCAATTTAAAAAGATAGAAAATTTGAGTCAAAAAGTAAAATCACAAAAATACTGAACTCCGAGGAAAATTCAATCGGAAAGTCCCTAATTACATGGCAAAATCAAATGAAAAAACACATCAAACGAATGGACAACAACTGTCATATTCCTGACTTGGTACAGGCATTTTCAAATGTAGAAAATGGTGGATTGAACCTGGTTTTATAGCGCTAAACCTCTCACTTGTACGACAGTCTCATCAAATTCCGTTATATTTACAACGATGCGTGAACAAAACAGACATAATAAATAAAATAGTCAAAATATAAGTACAGCAGTCATCACTGTGTTACAATCTGAAAACAAGTCATCACTGTGTTACAATCTGAAAACAAACAATCATTTACAAAAAAGCACGAAAGCATCTAGCAAATAAAAAACCACATTCATTGCTTCGCGTGTCTGACGTCAGAAAATGTAAACGTCACATAAGAAGAAATTTTGTCGTTCAATGTTTATTCAAAACAATTTTATAATTTCACATGGGGAAATGTCAAAGTCACACATAGATTTAAGTATATATGGTTCTTTATCAGAATATAACTTTTCAGTGAACATTGAGCAATATCCCAACTTTTAGTCTCAAATGACTACAAATAATATTTTTTTGTTAATAAGATCACCCTATCCCTATGAATAAGCCGTGTACAGACTAAGCAAAAGCCACATATAACTGAAGTCAAAAAATTAAGAACCCCAAGAAGTACCATTTTCCATCATAGGTACAATAACAGCATGAATTTTTTCTGCACCCCATGCCTGGTTTTAAATTTAAAGTCCATTCAGTGATAACCGGGACCAATATATTAGAAAAGCTTAAACCTAATGCGTACGTTAGAGGGCTGATTAATTAAAAATGAACAAAAGTATAAGCCGAACGCGGATAAGGAATTTAAGATTTGCGTCAGTGAAATACATTCCTTAATTCAAAATTATTTCAAAATTTTACAACGGCAATAATATATTTTAATTTTCATGCCAATTTTGGTTACCTTAAAACGCAAGTAGAGATGTCTACATGTAGGCATAGCATTTAAAGTAACAATTTTACTGCACCAGATACGCATTTCTACAATGTAAAATATCTCTGCAGTGGTGCTTGAAACAAAAATATCAGAAAATAAATCACCTAAATGCAGACTTTATAGGGCTGGTAAAAACCAAAACATCCATTCCATAATTTAGAATATTTTTTAACATTTAAAAAAGATCACGAGTTAATTTAATTCGAGCCAATATTTAGCTCTTGAAATAGCAAAACTAATATAACTATAACTGACCGTTCATAGCTATGTTAATTTTATTGACAAATTAACTGGTTGATATAATTTGGCCACTATAGATCCGAAAAGTCACTTGTGGTGTCCGTATTATGTCGAAATCAACATATTATACCTCTTCACTTAAAGCGGTGGTTATATTTCTATAACATTGTCCGTTCTTCTGTTTGTCCGTTCGTCAGTCCAACCGTTCAATTCACTTTTTTGACAGTTCATTCGTCAACATATTTCGTCAAACTTTTCTCGGTATCCATGGAATAGAACGACTTCATATTTGGTCAAGAGTACCAATTTTACTACACAAGATGCGCATTTCGACAATAAGTGTCTCTTCGATGATGCTGGAGGCCAACATATTAGAATCTCCGAAACAAAATACAGACATTGAAGAGCTGATAAAACCGAAATTATCAAAAATGAAGTCACACTCGGGCAAGAAATTAGGGCTCTGCATGATGAAAATGTTTAACTTGATTTTAAATTATTTCAAATCTAATAAAACAATATTCGTATATTCGTGTCATTACTCTGTAGAGGTCTTATGTCGGGGATCAACAGTCCACCAGCAAATTAGCGACCCAGTGAAAATATCAACATTAACGGCAGCAATGTTACTGCACTTGATTTAAATGAGGAACCCGAAATACACTGGGATTTAAATGAAATAAGACGTAAAAATCTATATGTAAAATAATAGAAAAACCAATTTATCAATTTTTGACATCTTTGGTTTATACATTGTTATTATGGCAAAATCCATCATTTGCTTGGTAAAAACATTAAGCGGTCAAATCAAGAAAATGTAATGGAACTCGCATAACGGCATTTTTTAATTGCGTTGCGCCAAACAAACTTGTTGTGAAAAAATATTAGACCGACAACATTACCGACTTCCTCTTGCAGCCCTATACTGTCCGAGAGCATCCGAATAATAAATATGCATGACTATAAGGAAATATTTTTAAGAATTTTATTAGAACAATAAAGATATTCGTTATTTTCAATAGTCTTTAACAATATCAATCCTTTGCAAAAAAGGTAAATTTATTATAAATTTCATTTATATTTCAGTGTGTGTACTCTACATGAAAGTTCCTCGAAGCTCTGCTGTATCCCTCATGATTATAGTATTTTGTAAGTATAGCTATTCAATAAAAAAAAATTAAAGAATTTCATCCATAAGCAATACCGTAAATTGGGATATTTTTGCTGTAGTCATACTTTGGTTTATATTGTGTCGATAAAGATGAAAGTGCCGAAATGAATATTTTATCAAAATTATCAATTTAAGATTTACAATAATGATGAGTAGATAATTATGAGCTTTAAAAATAAGCAAACAATATGAAATTGTCCTATATTTATATAATTTCATTTGAAAGAAAAAAGAGAGAGAAAAAACAATTACACTGATTGCATAAAAAGAACGGGCAGCATATCAAGTTTTGCAACAGTTTGATTATCTCTCTCTCTCTCTCTGAGAGAGAACCCGGTGGTTGTAACATAATTTGTGTTTAAGTATGATTTCCCGATCAAAAAGATTCTTAATACTGCTGATTGATTTTAGGTAGTGTATATATCCAAACTACTGATGTCGCTTCAAGTACTGTTTCAACAGGATTCTGGTATAATTTTGGACCTTATATTTTGGGTGGAGTTTACCTATTGTATATGGTTGCTGGAACTTTGTCGGTTTGCTACTCGTGTAAGTATTTCTTGCAAGTTTACCGCAGTTACTTCTTTTTAAATTTGCTTCTTTCCAATATGATAACCGGAGCACGTGGAAATAAATCACATCTTCATGCACTGTAAACACTACAACTAAATGTTTAGTGCTTTTTAATACAATCTAAAGTACAACAGCGTTCTTCTTCATCATAATTATTTGGGAAACCAGAAATATCTGTTGCAAATTGGTCTCCAATCCTTCTGAAAATATAATAAATGGCTTTTGTTAAATAATATGGATTACGTGAAATACGATAGCACCATTAAGCAATAAAATAAGTAAAGTCATAGCCCCATTTGCTGTCTATGTTAAATTCTGCAATTTCAAGCATTCATAGCTATTTTGTCTTAACAGTTTAAATTTAGTGTCAGTCATGTCATGTCAAACCGTTTTGCCTTATCCGGGGTCGCACTGAAAAATTAAACATACCTTTAATTTCATACGAGCACGTACTGGTTCCTGAAAGTTTGGTACAAATGTAGAAGACAAGACGAACTTCTGCTATACACAACAGGCAACATATGCCCTCCTTTTTCAATTACATTGTACATAAGAAAATATAATTCGGTGATTCAAAATCCAAAAGCTTTCATTTGACCAGAAATTACCGAAATATTGTTCTTATCTAATAAGTTACTGCTATAGGTAGGAATTATTATTTTTTTTTAAATATGTATACTTTCTTGTGAGTTTTTTTTCTGAATAAACTCGGACTCTATCTATACCTACAAGATAATAAAAGTGGAAATTAATTTCGAAAACAGATAAAAACAACAATAATGCATGAATAAAGGAGCGATGTGGTATACATCAATGCGAGGGGAATCAAACAATACAGAAAATAAAAACATCTAGAGTTCAGCATGCGGTTTTCACCAATAGACAGGTGATTATACATTATAACAAGATCTAAATTTCCGGAGTCTGTGAAATTTATAACATGGGGCGGATTTGAGATGGTTTGTAAGATCTCCTTCGTCCGATTTTGAGTCTATCTGAGGAATAACAACAAGTACATAACATAAATGTACAAAACAATGCAGTGCAGGAAAAGCACTAATACCCTTATTAAGATAACGGTATAATGCATAGTATCAAAGACTTGTCTCAATTGCACAAATCAGGCTATAAGTGTTTGACCCGATGATGTAAAATTTTGCCGTCTTACATTTCGAAGTGGTTGTAATTTAGAATAGAATATATACAGCAACGACAAAAATATGATCTGGTGCAATTTTCAGAATAAGTTTGTACATCATTTCAATGGTTCTAAGTACAGATAATTAGGTTGGTGTTAATTCCAAAAATTACGAGACGCAATGATTGAACAACATAAGTACAATATTAATTATGTTTGAAGTTTAATTAATTTAAAAATCCTTATCTTATTAAAAAAAAATAATAAAAAAATTTACGGCCAATTCCTTTGCTTGTAAGCTTATAAGTAATATTCTGTAAGTATATGGGTGGAACATACCCCTATTTTATAAAAGTCATGTAGGTGTAAACGTATTTCCTCAATATATTCCGTAATTTTTAAAACTGTAGACCAATTAATAAAAAATGGCCAGTTTATGACATCTACATGTACACTCTACTTAAAGAAGTTTAGACCCCGTTCACACTATATCGTTTTAACATTGGTTCGACCCGAAGCAGTTAATCCGGGTTAAATTTAGGTATTTTAAACACCTAAACCGGAGGCAAACCCGGATTAAAATTACACCTCATTTAAGGTGGAGTTAATATAATAAATTATATATAAATATACTAAATAAATAAATGATTTGGAAAATACGTTGAAGGTATAAAAAGTCATGAGAATTCGGAATGCAAAAAACGTTGAAGGTATAAAAAGTCATGAGAATTCGGAATGCAAAAAACGTTGAAGGTATAAAAAGTCATGAGAATTCCGAATGCAATTAGGTAAATTTCCATTACTATTTTAACATGTTGAACTTCGACCCCGGGTTCAACCGGGGTTTATAACCCAATTTACAAATAGAGATCTCCTTGCGCTCAAATGTAATTCTTAGTAAAGTATATTGGCAACTTCTTTTAAAGAAATATATACACATTTTATCATTAATATATTGTCATGCTTCTGCATATTCACTTTTGTTTACGCCGAACTTTAGTTAAATTTGATTCTATACAAATTTTATTACGTCAAACAATAGGAGTAAGAATATTTTTACGCGCCAAATAATCTGCATCCCGCCTGCATCAGTATTATATCGTAATCTTTCTGACGTTTTATTTTAAATAGCGTTTAATAATATAGAGTAATTTTGGTAAGTATTATTTTAATATTAATGTTAAGGTTCTCCAGAGGCTGTTCACTAGACCTTCTTGACGGTCAGTTTAATCCCATTTATCAATATATTATCCCCGATGACAGAAATGTCAACCCAGTCGATTTGTGTCATGAGTGAAAATCTTATCTATTTCGGTTAAATTTAGGTATTTTAAACACCTAAACCGGAGGCAAACCCGGATTAAAATTACACCTCATTTAAGGTGGAGTTAATATAATAAATAAATATAAATAAATAAATAAGCTTTATTTAGAGTCGGCAAGGTATACAAACAGAGACAACATAAGCTCTAATGAGCTTTTAACCGACATACAAGACATTTATAACAATACAACATATAACAATACAACACATAATACACATGCAATAAATTACACAGCACAAAATGCAGCACTAAAAAGCATGATGGTAATAAGCAGAATATAAGCATAAGTTAGGTATAAAAGCTAAAAGTACATAAGTGTAAACTAGGCATAAAAGCTGGTAAAATGCATAGCATAAAATGTTTTAAAGAAAAAAAAGGGGGTATGATCTAAATGGTAAATAATTTTAGCATAATATATTCACTAAAAATCTGCAGAAACTGTGCACTTACAGTCATTTCCATTCCATGACTTTAAAATATTTTTGAACTGACTAAAATTAGCAATTTTTCTAAAATCATCAGGTAGATCATTCCATAAAACAGCAGCTGTGTATTTAAAAGAGTTCTTACCATAGGTTGATGTTCGGACCCTAGGTATATCTACAATATTAGAATATCTAAAATTATCTTTACAATCTTTCAATACAACTAAATCATGTAAACATGGTGGTGACAATTTATATAAAATTTTAAAACATTCAATAGCCATGTTACGCATACGTCTTATTTTCAGTGATGGAACCTTTGCTCGTAAAAGTAGTTCATCATATGAACTAGCATAGTCTTCATATATGAATCGTCAAGCCCTTTCCTGAATTTTTTCTAATTTAGTGGTGTTATTTTTGTTGCAAAAATGCCATGCCAAAGGACAAAAATTAAAATTAGATAAAATAAATGTGTGAAAAATGGTCAATTTATTTAATTTAGTAAGGCAGCAGCCAATGCGCTTTAAAACATTCAGTTGTTGAGATGCTTTACGACAAATATTTTTAATGTGGTGATTAAAATTAAGTTGATAGTCAATATCAATACCTAAAAGTTTGACAATCTCATTACAGCATATTTTTGCTGACTGTATATTAAAAACAGGCTTTTTTGCAAATGTTTTATTTCCAACTGCAATGGCTTGGAATTTATCAGGATTTGCCTGCATACAATTAAATCTAAACCAGTCAATTAAAACAGCACTTTCTCTTTCAAGTGTACACAATAAATTTTCAAAGTTGTTGTCAGCATATGACAGTGTATTATCATCAGCATAATTATACAGGGTACCATGTTCAATAAAATAGAATATGTCATTTATACAAATATTAAATAATAGGGGTCCCAGGATTGAGCCTTGGGGTACCCCTTTCTGGATGTCAGCCCAACTGCTGAGTACTCCCTGAAGTTTGATTTGTTGCCTACGATCTGTAAGATAATTTTGAAGTAATTTCAATGATTTAAAAGAAAGACCGTAGGCATATAATTTACTTAAAAGAATATCATGTGGTAGACAGTCAAAAGCTTTCGAAAGATCCATAAGTATAGCCGCCACATACATATTTTTATCCAAAGCTGTTTTCCAATCTTCAAGGAGTCTAAACAAAGTTGTCTGACATCCATGACCTTTTCTGAATGCACATAAAAAAGCATGAAATATATTTTCAAAAAATTCAGTCAACTGGTGAGACATAACCATTTCATATACTTTTGAAATTGTTGGTAAAATGCTCACAGGTCTATAGTTCTTTTATCCAGTGGATCGTTCTTTTGTGTAATGGTACAACCTGAGCTTCTTTAAGTCTGTTTGGAAACTCACTGGATTCTATAGTGTTATTTATTAGTGTTGTTATGTGTTTGTTCAGTACTGGTGCACCAACTCGTAATAGTTTCGATGATATCTGATCTACTCCAGTAGCTTTTTTTATATTTATCTTTTTCACCAGTTTGTCTACAGTGTCAACATGTATAGGTTTAAAATCAAAAAGTTTATCATGTTGTATGTTAGATTTAATTTCTAAAATACTAGGATGTGTTTTTTCTTCAAAAATAGTACCTTTGCCTATGTCATTGGCAACATTAACAAAAAAAGTATTAAAGTTGTCACAAACATCTTTAGTGTTGTTTAAAATTTTATTTTCATCCACAAGTACAATTTTTTGTTGGCTGCAGGTAGACTTTTTAGATAAAAATGGTTTGACTGTGCTGTAAAAGTGTTTTGATTTTTGTCCTCCAGCACATCTTTCTTGAAAATAAATGTTCACTGATTTTCTTTTTAATTTTGTAACCCTATTTCTTTGTTTTCTATATGCTTCCCAAGTTTTGTTTGTTTTGTATTTTTCAAATTTTGTTCTCAGCATTTGTTTGTGAAAAATAGCTTTTCTTAGTTCTCTGTTCATATATGGTACCGAGTTTTTACGAGGGTATCTGTATTTCATTGGTGCATGACAATTTATCACATCAGAGACTTTAGTTTCAAAATCATTATATACCAAGTTTATATCATCTATACATTCATCTGAATCATGTAAAAAATTAATATTATCAAGATCATTAATATAATTATCAACGTTAAAAGTTTTAAAACTTCTATATTGTGTCTTGCTGTTTACACAATTAGGTGTATGACCTTTTATAAAAGTAGATATCATATGATGACAATCACTAACACCAGTGTTAAAATTTAGTGTTTTGAAACAAAGAGTTGTTCTATTTGTAAGAATAACATCTACAAGTGATGGTTCATACCCTTTCATATAGCATGTAGGTTTTTTCACTATATTTGACAGATCAAAAATGTCACATATATCCTCCAACACTTGTGATTTGTTTTTAACCATAAAATCATAGTTAAGATCACCAATAACCATATAATTTTCTATAAATTTGGAACCTTTATCTAATAGGATATTTATGGAGTCATAAAAAATATTATTTGCCATTGATGGTGGACGATAAATAGCATAAATTAATTAATATGGGGGGAACCCAGGTTAATTCGCCTTCTATGCGTGAATGTAAAGTGGAGTTAATGTAAGGTTGCTGCTATAGTGACACATGACGATTGCCTACGTCATTCGGTATTACCGAAGCAAGATCATGAGCGAACACCAAAACGTGTTATGTTCTTGTTCGTCTACTCAAACGAACATAAAATATTTATAAATAAAAACCAAACACTATTTGGGATATCAGCTCGCCTGGACAAAGTTAAGCAACTTTATTCATTTTATTTACAATGCACGAATGTTTGTCTGCACGTCCTTAGCCGCTGCTTCAACATATCATTAACCAATACACAATCTACAAAAGAAATATTTTTGTTACCTATCTTTTCAAGCATGTATAATCTTAAAAACGTCGACTTCAATCATAAGTATGAATACATCAATTTACAACATTGATAAAATATAAGTGGGTGGGTGAGTGGGGTCAGAAATGACCAGACTGAACTGTCCGAAGTCAAGCGTCGAATGACACATAATTAAACATAGATTTACCGTTACAATTCTTCCCGCTTATTTTAGCCCATGAAATACTCAGTAATTCAGAGTAGACCTTATATCTAGTCATGTGACAAATGTCAAAACAAATACACGTGTTTATTATAACATTTATAAATACATTTGTAAGCGATAAATGCATTCTTACGAGGAATGGAGAGAAGATAATCTAGGTATCTATGTTTGGAGAGAGTAAGATACAGGTGGGGCTTTACTCATCCACATGGAATAACCCTGGGGGAGGGGATGTGAAACTTGCTCTGTAATGAGTGGTAGGAATGAGCCATTGGCATATGTCACTATATTAAGCATTGTAATATATAATGAGGTCAAGAAATTAAGATGAATATATGAAAAGGTTGCTGATAACATCAATCCATTTCGATATTTTTTACAGATGCGATTTATACCACGGTATATTGGTCATATCTATTTATCCCTCCATGAAATAGCGCAATCATGATTATTTCATGAAAAAAAATCTGTGAAGGAAAAAAAAATGTACTCGTTTATTCATCATAAAAGTTGAAAGACACATTTCATTTTTTATGTCTGCAAAATTTTTTGCGGTCGTATAATGGTATGATGTTGTCGTCGTCGTTTTCAACATTAACATAGTTATATACATGTATATTCATATAAGCACATGCTTACTCATTTAAAACTAGACAGACATTCAATGATATTAAGACCATCATCATTAAAGAGACGTGACTGTTTTTAACTTTTAAAAATGGCTCGATAGTAAAAATATTTAGACCTCCGACATATCCCGATAAATGGGGGATTTTCTCAGTGATATTAGAATTGCATTTAAGCACATATTTACTCATTTAAAACCATATTAAATTGATAAAAAAAAAAAAAACATTTTGAAATATTTTAGGGAAGGATTATATGTCCTATCTAATAGTAAAAGCTCAATGATAAGTTAATATTGATATTAAAAGACCTTCGAACAAAAAGGGATGTTGAACATTCCTTTTCGTGAGCAGGTCTTTTAATGTCAATATTAACTTAATCATTGAACTTTTACTGACTTACAAACCTGTTCGTGCATTTTCCATTGTTATTTAAAGCAAAATAATTATCTAAGATACCTGGGACGTTCTCGTTTCATAAAGGATCTCTTTTGTTTACTTATTTTACCTCGAACTTATTAACCCGGTGTAGGTTAGATACTTTAGCTCGCAAAAAGTAACTGTGAGAATTTTGTATTACTGTATTTATTGTATATTGTCGCCTGACAAAATCATATATATAATAAATCGCAATAAAACTGTAGAAAAGAACCAAAGTAATTTTTATTTTATAAGTATTCAGTTATGTAGTAAATTGCAAATCCATAAAAAAAGTTTTCACTTTTTTTTAATAATTAAATGGAAATTTTACATAATAGAATTTTACAAGATCTTGTCTTCGTGTACTATGTACATGGAATAGTTTAGGTAGTTGATTGTTTGTTGTTTGCTTCAAGTCATATTTAATGCATGTTCATGACAGGAACACATAAATGTTAAATACCATAGGTAGGCCTTAAAATAGGAGGTCGATAGTGAGGTTGGACGTGAAACTTGGAACACCACTGGAATTTGAGGGTATATTGAATAAGGACAGACATTTAGCCTTGCAACAGCTGGCCACATCCGGTATTTGCTGTTTCAACGCTAAACTAGCGGCATTTAAGAGTAAGAACACAAACTTGTCTTCCCGGTCAAGTTTCCGGGTAGGGTGACTTTTCTTCCTGCAAACTGATATCTTGTGAACTTACGCATTAAAAAACCGGCTCAGCGTGTCGGTCTAGTACAAAGCATGGTTAATACTCATATTATATTTACATGTAATTGTCCTGAATATTCATTTAATATGCCGCTGGACGTCATTCATTATCATCATTTATTTTACCGTTATACTATACAGTGAAATGTTTTTCTTCTACCAGTTTATATAACACCTTCTTTAATTTCCATCGATCGAAATTATAATAGGGCAGGTGATATGTTCCAACCAAGCACTTGTGCCTGTTGGGATATCTTTGACGGTAAATGTTATTAAATTAACTCCGTATTTTTTAGTCATGGGACGGTTTTGAGCTTATTATTCTGTAAAAGCATCTTTCTAAAACAAAAGACTATGTTGACTCGTGATATTTGATTTTTCTGTGTTGCTGGGTTGCTGTCACATTAATGTTTACCATTACGCATAAATGTTTTAAAACAAAAGGATTGACTTGGGTGTAGAAATATTGACATCTCTGGACCTGTCCCGTCCGACAGTATACCCTTGCTAAAGGGGTGCTTCCATTTGGCTGTTCGGATGAATAAATACGCAGCTTCGTCCGGTCGAAAAAAATGTCGTATATCCGATACCTGGTGTAGTGAGAATTTCACGCTATCTATACGTTAAAGAACCATATGAATAACTCTTTGAGGGGGAAATACGATCTACGCACAAGTTAAATGATTGAAACATGTAAACAACAACAAAGGTCAGCTAAATTTTCATATAATTGTCATGGCTGATTTTAACACATTTTTTGCGACTTTGCTAAGACAATCGTAGATGAAAAAAAAAATAACAAAACTGATCACTAAGACTATATCTAAAAAATAAATGAAACGGCCAAAATAAGTTGAATCCTTATATAAACTGGTGCCAACAAATTTTAAACCATTTTTGCTATTATAACAACTATTTTACCAGATATACGGAACTTGAAACAGCAAATTTTGTCACCTAGACGAGACTACCGACGTTGCACGCTTCAATATATGAGTTATTGCCACTCAATGAAGATTGTTTTTTTCTGTTCTACTCCCCTCCTCCTAGTTTGGTTGGATAGGATACAATGTACCCCCGATGTGGATTACGTGATATAATGTTAAAAAAAAAGAATAAATGCAAAGAGAAAAATGAAGAAAGAAACGCTAAAATTTATGTTTAACATTCAAATATGAATAAAAATCAAATATATAAAAATGTGAAAACTGCTTGAGATAATTATCAACTAAAGACTAATGATTATACACCACTAAATGATGCTGATTAAGTAATTGGTCCCTTGATGTCCAGTGGCAAATATGTCATGCATATTCACGACGAGATGTAAAGTGGATCAACCTTAAGCAAATACTAAAAATTTAAGAGCGACACTTAAACAAGATAGAGCGTTGACTAGAGGTAAAACGTATGTCGTAATAGAATAAAGTTGAACAGTTATCAAAATCGTAAGTTAAGCTGTTAGCCACCTTCCCCTTCTTTCTCCACGGTAGACGAATGCCAAAAACAAAACGACATGAATTTACAATCAATTACGGCCACTTTAAGTAAATGAGATATGAACGTCTTTTGTAAATAAATTCCTATTGCTGCCAGCATTTCCCGATTTCGGACAGGTTAGAAATTCCACTCAAAAACCGTTTGATTATTGACCGGAGATATCAAATCAACCAAAAACACTTTGATTCTCTGAAATTGTAAATTATTGTATTCCATTGGCTGTTTTTCCCTATCTTATTTTGGACCCCCTGATTCTAAGAGGGCGTGTCTAATTAGTCATGCACGATTAACTTTTAGTAAATTGAACCTCAACTTAAAGACCAACACCGGGTTAATAAGTTCGAGGTACAATAAGTAAACAAAAGAGATCCTTTATGAAATGAGATCGATCGTCCCAGGTATCTTAGATAATTATTTTGCTTTGAATAACAAAGGAAAATGCACGAATAGGTTTGTAAGTGCTAATAATCTCCATTTAGAACAGAAAAGGAGAAAGGTATGATAAGGCTATTTTGTTTTTCGTCCTTTCAATTCTAGCATCACAAAAGCATTGACAATCTACAAAGGAACATCCTTCAGAAATTCATCAGACTGTCGAACATCAGTATTAACATTTTTTTATTTTGTCTCAGATATTGTCATTACAGCTTTGTACTGGTAACGTTTAGTACAAAGATCAACATCTGTCAAAGTAGCCTCAGTTTGAGATCTTGTCATTTATTTCTAGATATGAGCACAAGCTTTGGACAAAAAGATATTTTGCTACAAAATGTAATTCATAAGGATGGAAATGTGTGCAAACTATCTTTTTGAGTTAAGCTCTTGCTCATATATATTTCTATGAACGCAATGTTTGTATTAAGTTTAATTAGATCTCGAGCATTACTGAAGAGATGTTATTGGTCGAAATGCGCATCTGGTGCAATAGAATTGGTATCATGAGCGTTATAAGAACATCTAAACGGTGTTATTTATCATACTTTTTCATTTTCGGATAGATGTGCAAAAAGGAGGCCGTATCATACCTTCTTTTGAATAAAACAATAGCCGTCTTTTCATACAAGTACAAAAATACTTAATACTTTGTTGGTCATACCCTCAGGTACCAACAGTCCACCAGCAGAGGTATCGACCAAATGTAAATACATTTATGTCACCAATTTCACTGAACCAGGTGTGCCTTTCGACAATGTCTGTCTTTTCAGCGATGCTCAAGGCCGACATAAAAGTTAAATAGAGGCAACAGTAGTATACCGCTGTTCAATAGTCATAATTCGATTCAGCAAAAAAAAAATCGGGTAACAAATTAAAACCGAGGGAAACACATCAACTATGAGAGGAAAACAACGGAACAACAAAAACACTGAACTTCAACAAAAGCAAAGTTAACGTCAACATACATAGAAAAGGACTGTAGATAATAACTGCAATATAACTGACTTGGTTCAGGACATTTTAAGAAACAAATGGTTGGGTGGCTAGCCTAACCTCCAGCTTATATGGCAATGTTAAAAATACCGCTAAAATAACAACACTACTTGACAGGAATACAGTACAAACAAACGCAAGAACACTCAACACAGAAAAATAAATAAATAAATATTATAATAGAACATTACAAGATGTAAACCGCAGAATAACAACGAACACATCCCATGAATTTACGACAGCACACCAGAACACCACAAACAAAATATAAACTGCGCGTCACATGAATGGATCAGCGTCACAAAATAAAGTTCTTCTAAATCAAAACTGTATAAACAAAAACTCCTGTGCATATAGTTGCTTTTAACTTAAAATCATATAAATGAAGTAGCTGAGTTGTTATCTTAACTGTTACATACATATAGAAACTAAAAATAAAATATCTGTAATATAAGGCAAGATCATGTAAGACCCAATAGTAAGCACACATGAAAACAAACAACAACAAAAAACACTCTGTAAACGAACCACGGGTAACTCGACTAGACTCAGCACAAAATGACCCACCGGACCCTCACGTATAAGAAAGTAACAACAAAATGCCCGAAAGTGGGATATATCAATACCAAACCACGTCGTCTCCAACAGCGAACATAAAACATAACAAAATATCCAACCGGATCAAGTTAAGAAACATCGTAACTAAATACATGAATGTTGGATATATAAATACCGAGACACGTCATATAGCAATGCGAATTCACACTAGGCAAAACAGTCATATTCGGGAATAGGTCACTTTCGGTACTAAGCAGACCAGACGTAGATGGTAAACCACAATCTAAGACGTGGTAAAAATGTCGTTAGTTAGGTTAGACACAGACACATTGTATAGATCAACCAAATCTTGATGGTCTCCATTATATTTAAGGAGTGTCATTTTAATCTTTTCTCCTAATACCTCTGTTGGAGCAGTTTCTGCGTAAGGAGCACACTCCTGTATATGAAGTCCGTATAGTGTGAACATGCACGAGCGTAACGTATCAATTGAGATATGTAAACACCAAACGACGGGGCAGAGTGTATGTTACTGATGAGAAATGGGAAATTGATAATTCGAGAGTTGAAATCATCCCGTTTGTCATAGATTTTAGTCTGAAGTCGTCCATCTGTGTCAATATTGAGAAAAAGATTAAGGTATGAAGCAGTTCTTCTAGTATCAGTAGTATCCTTAATTTCAAGTTCACTGGGATATATGAGATGCAAGAACCTACTGAATACAGACATTGAAGAGATGATGAATTGAAAAAAAAACCCACTAAGTACGAAAAAACCCGGCCAAAGAATCAGAGCTATGCATTCGGATGTGCATTCCTTAATTCAAAATGATTTCTATTATTTAATAGCCAGTAAACGTATTTCATTGGATTGTTATTGTTTCGGAGCCTAACAGTCCACCAGCAGAGAAAGCGACCAAGTGGAAGTAATTACATTAACGGTATCAACTGTACTGATCTAATGCTAATGTTGAAACAAGAATACTATGTGATTGAATTGAAATAAGGGGGAACAAATATATGAAAACTTTCAAAATTATGTCTTCCACTATCATATATATTAATGATGCCGAAGTTCATGATGTGATTCGGTTAACCATAAAGCGTTCAAATTAAGAAATTAAATGGAACCACTACCGGCAGTTGTAATAACGTTGCTCATAACAACCTTTTTGTGAATCAATATAATAAGATAACAAACTGAAGGCAAACAAAATGGCTGACTTCCTCTTACTGCCTTATTATGTTGTTTGCCGAAGCTGTGTCAGAGAGAATCCGAATAATAAATATGCACGTCTACAGGTAAATGGCTTTTAGAAATCTATCAGAAAATTAAAGTTGGTATTTATTTTTAGGAAGCTGTAATTATATCTTGAATTTGCAAATAAGGTGCTAGTTTTATGATGAATGTTATCTATATTTCAGTGTGTGGTGTTTTAAACGTTCAAATAATTAAGAAGTTCACGTTTATAGTATTTTGTAAGTAAAGCTAATAAAAAAGAATTCAACAAAATTCAAAAATTTATTAATAAGCAATATATATACTGTTTTGTTTATAGATACATGAGACAATTAAATTTTGAATATTTCATTACTTTTGAATATACGAGCGAGGACCGAGTTACAGAAATGTACAAGTCCTTGGTTTCCAGTATAAGTGAGACAATATCATTCCGGAATTTACTGTTTTATTTTATGAGAATGTACTTGGAAACTGTATAAATATTTCATTTGAAATTTCGAAATCGTCAAAGCTACGGTTAGTATGACTGTGTTGATTCGATCGTCTTTTGTGTGAGAGAAAAAGAGAGAGAGAGTCCGGTGGTGCTTTAATTTTATGATTTGCCTAACGACATATCTTAATCCTTTAAATAATTTTAGGTTTCTTCTTTATCCTACTATGTGTTACAATGGGAATCACACTGTTTTAGTCTCTAATATCTTGTTGACAGTTGTTGCTGTATATTTTCTATGGAACCTTTATGGTAAGTATGTTTTGCAATTTTACTGCAATTACACAAACTTTAGAGTTGAAATTACTTACGAACTGTAATATATCATTCTGTAATAAAATCTCAGATGACTAATTGCATGAGAAAGTATGTTGTATTGGAATCAGTATTTCTCATGATAAACTGTAAACAAAACCTAAATCAGTTAGATGATTGCAACATTAAGGATGTATTCCTCTTGTGTTTCAGTCTCGTTGAAATCTCGTTCGGGAATCATTTCCAAAAAATGTGATAAAAGTGGAAAATATTAATGAATTTAAAAATATTAAAATCAAACTAAACTCTGTGAAAACTTAGAATACTTTACTTACAATAAACAGTTTTTGAGTAATAAAAATTTCCAATTGTACAACCAATCCGGTCAGTTAATCATCCAAAATGTTGGGAACAGAGGTAAGGGTACAAAGAAACAATTTTACCAAAAATACGTACATCCCATATTATTTTTGTCTTTCCAAAATTCTTAGATATGTATTTTTTTCAATCATTTATAACAAAGAAGTTGAATTAATATGCTTTTTGTTCTAAATAAGAGAATATCCCAATTTTGCAAAATTGACAGCATGGTCAATTTGACACGCAAAAGCAACAAAATTTTATAAGCCTTTCCAATATTAATACTAACATATAATTTTTTAAAGTTAAATTTTATTAAGAATGGTCCATTTCATCTTTAGTGAATGTATGATAAAAAAAAGTTTAATTGTGAAACTGTGATTTTTTTCATGATAATTTCCCCAAAACGGGTAAAAATTTACGAAAAAATGGGAAAATCAGTAAAAATGGGATACTTTCAAATGGCCGTAGCAAAAAAAGAAGTGCACCACCATATTATTTTTCTTCACCAATTATTTTCGTACAGTTATATAAAACCCGAAAAACCTAATGCAACGGTACATACAGGTATTGCCGCTTCATAGTGTCCATATAGCAAAGACATGGACCAAAAAACTTTCGCTTTGGACAGTTGTACATAGTATAAAATAAAGCAGGGACAACAAAATACAAGTATATATAGCTTTTTACAAAATATGAAGATGTGTATCATTATCAGTGAGACAACTATCCACCAGAGACCAAATGACGTAGATGTTCACTACTATACGTAGCCGTACAACCTTAAACAATGAGGTCATACAGCAAGCTATACAATTTACTCCATGATAAAATGGAAAAAATTAAAACGAGAAAACCAACGGCCAGATTTGTATACATAACAACAATCGAAAAACAAATATGATATATACAACAACAAACGACATCTTCTGAATAACAGGCTCCTGACTTAGGACAGATACGTTTCTTCAGTCACTATTACAAAATGTGTGTTTTTTAATTTGCTTCAGTTGAGAGAAGAAAGCGCTATTCGTGATGATAATTAATTGATAAACTAGAAATATCCGGTACAAATAAGGCTCCACTCCTTCTGAAATTGTAAAAATAGATTACCGTTTATCAACATCGATTTAGTGAAATGTGATATCACCATAATTTTAAGCTTATACAATTGGAAAGTTTAATTTTTACCAACTCATTTCGGCTAAAAGAGGGGCGAAAGATACTAGAGGGACATTCAAACTCATAATCGAAAATAAACTGACAACGCCATGGCTACAAAAGAAAAAGACAAACAGACAAACAATATTACACAAAACACAACATAGAAAACTAAAGACTAAGCAACACGAATCCCACCAAAAACTGGAGGTGATCTCAGGTGCTCCGGAAGGGTAAGCAGATCCTGCTCCACATGTGGCACATGTGGCACCCGTCGTATTGCTTATGTTAGTAAAAACCCGGTAACAAGTCTTATTCGGTATGTCACATTCGTGAAAAGGGGACGGGATTGTAGTTACGACATTAGGAACATATCCGCTATCTTCTATGAAACGGATATTCCATAATGGTCAACAAACTCGTGATGGCGTCCGTAAAATTCACGAAGGAAGGGGCAAACAAACAACAACAAAAAAAAAAGACGTCTAGGGTCAACATGCGGCTTTAAACGATAGACAGGTGTTCAAACAATATAACAAGAAATTAGTTTCCCGATTCTGAGACATTTATTAATAACTATACAGAGACTACCGAACACCTTTCATAAACAAGTTTCATCAACACCAAATTACCATAATGAAAAACAAAACTTCAAAAATAACCATATTAACATGTGTCGGATTTCAAATGGTTTTTAAAAAGTGCCTTTCTTGATTTACCGTTAGTGGGAATGCTCAAACCCAAACATTTTAAAGCCAAGTAAAAAAACTTATTTTAATAATGACCTGGGGCGCGTTCAATATTATAGCTGCTATATGTAGTGCTACTGAACGTATAGCTAGCCTAGCCGCTACATAGATTAATATAGGAGGGTGTGGATGGGGGATTTACAGAATAGAGAATAATTATAGACAACGAATATAAAGAATAGAGAAAAATAGACCAACAAATAAAGATTAGAGAATAACGTAGTGCTTAAATATAAAGATTAGAAAATAATGGACAAACAGAACAAATAATAGAGAAAAATGGCCTAAAAAATTAAAGGAATACAGAAATGAAGGACTCACATCTAGACCCTCGTACAGCAAAAACAAATCATTGTATAGCTGTTTTGAACCCTAAAAAAAAACTATTATTTATTGGTGACATCAGGTTTAAAGATAGCTCTATGTATGAAAAAAAAACAACATAAATTATATCAGTCATTTATTTTATAAATCATTTGGAAAATCGATCGATTTATCATATCTCGTATGTTTCAATTTCCCTACTAGAAAGCCAGATAATTCTAATCAGAAGTATTCTATATATAGTTGTCTTATTGGCACTCACACCACATCTTCCTATATCTATTAGCAATACGCCTGGATTCGTTAATTGTCCGTAATGATTGCTTACACTGAAACAAAGGGGTCTGGAAGGTTGATATGGTTAAACTACACAACGTTTGTACACAAATGGAAACGTCGTTGCATCTGTGTCCTAGTAATAATGTTTGTGACCAAAAAAATCTAAAATTTTACATCAAGTTTCAAATGTGCATTTGCAAATACAAACTCGACGAAAGTGTTTGATTTTATAAGTAGATATGGTCATTGGAGGAGATTTGCAACATGTACGATCTTGACTATATCGTTTTTAGTTTAAGCGACGTTTTTTCTTTACAAATCCAGGAAATTGCCCCTTTTGCATTATATCTATACTACTATAATTCAACTCTATATACAACTGATGTAGGACAATGGTGTTGATAAAAAAATTACACCATTCCAGGCCCTTTTGTTTTCCACTTAATTAATATTACCAATAATAAACAAGTTCCGGGTCGAATCCGATCGGTCGATACCAATAGTACCTGTTACCTGATACTTAATCGTGCGTTAATATGTACGTTCATCCTCTGTCAGTCGCACCACCAAACGGTGTATTTTGGGATCAGCTGTAACACGTACACGGGTCATAATCACACCTGAACTTTGTCATAACACAGGGATTGACACTAATAAATTAAATTCAATCATTCACCAAAAAAACGTTGTTTCCGATTGTTGTAAGAAAACCAGGACGGATTCAAATAAAAAGATTTTCAGTGATAGCAGAGAAAACTGTGCACCTTATTATCAGGATGACTTTATCAAAATTAATGACAATGAAAATACAGGCTGACAATAAAGCGTAGGTACTTTAATTTCATTCAGTCATGGACCCGCGATGTCGCGGGTGTGTTTAAGTATACTCAAATAAATATCGTAATTAAAAAGCACATACAGCAGAAAGTGCTTACTGTTCCAGAGCATTCTACTACTATAAATAGTTGAGCCAGGTTTTGTGATCAGATTCGTATTGATTTTCAATGCAGTGGTTTGTGAAAATTGCTTTTCGTCATTTTTCTTCTGGTCATTTTTTCCTGTTTTTAAAACATTTCCATTTGTCTTAAGACCGCGTTGGAAAATAAAATTGGCCCCAGCATAAGTAGATGTTAAAAATAGGCATAGCTACTCGATGTTCATCCACCTAGAATGCAGGGGGGAAAGCAAAATCCATCAGCGTATGTCTGAACATCTATTCTTTGTCAAAATTTCACCCTGACGTACCATGGAAAAAGTTTGCCTTCAAATGTTTGGGAAAGAACAAAGAATTGACGTTCCGGCGTATATTTTGTCCCTGTCATGACTTGAATTTAGCAACAAATTATTTTGTAAAAAAAGAACAATATTAAAAATGTTAGGTTTCATTAATTCTCTAACCTATTTATGACAGGCATGTCCTACATTATTTTGTAACCAAGAAGATCATTTATTGGTTACTTAGCACTTTAATTTATTTGGGTTGTTAACAGTATTCAAACGTTAAAAAGTCACCTGCATTGAGTTCAACAGCAATATAGTTAGACTTATATTAGAAAAGCAAAACTTGACCACCATATTTCTTGCATCTATAAAAACTTTGTTATTACAACCTCCCAACTGTCAACTTCCCATTTCCTGGAGGAAACATACCCTCTGCTCCATCGAATGGCTTTTACCTATTTCCAAAAATTCCTAAATGATACCAGCCTTATAATTCAGTACGACAGTTAAGCGGTTCGTCTACATTAGACTCATAAGTGGCACTGGAAATCGAACAGTAAAAAGGAAAAATCAAAAATGAAGTTGAAGAGCATTAAAAACTGAAAATTCAGAAAAGGTGTTCCAAAATGTTACACTCGTCATACTATATATACTTCTTAATCAAGGGTGTTGTGCTCCTTACATAACAATGCCCCCAGATTTTGTTTGTTACTTTCGTTTATCTTTTAAATCGATTTATGAGATTTCAACATCGGTAAAATACTTTTGCATATCTATGTTGTATCCATGTTGTAATGACATACTTTGAATGTTTTGTTATCCTTAACAAAACCAATATTGCAAGGTTAAATGAGCTATAATTTAAACATGCACACTCAACTAACCGTTAAAAAGGATAGGAATATAACAAATGATACAATTGAACGAAGATAGGGGAAAAGTAACATTCCTTTCCTAAGCATTAATTACTAAACAAGGTCTGTTATAATTATATTTGATAATAGATTATAACAAAACATGAAATAATGTTGCCCAAGGTTAATTTCTTTTTTATCCATAAGTCCCATGGGGAAAGGTAGGATTTCTGTCATTTATTTTTTAGTTATATGTAATTGAAGAATATAGCCTAATACACATGCAAATTACTATTTTAATTGTAAGATGTAATATTTTCTACAATCGATCTGGATTAATGGAAAAATTAGTATTTTCGCGACAAAATGATTAATAGAGTGGCCATTACCTCTAATCTGTTTATTTTCTCATTAAATTGCGCACACTGTGGGAAAAAGATATTTACATGGGGATTGCGGGATAAATGTAATTTCAATCGTTTGAAGGAACTGAATTAGATTGAAATTAATTTCTTCTAGTTGTCTGCCCGTAGACCGTTATTTGTTTTCCCGTGCTTCATGGGATATAACCATTCAGCACGACAGGGCCGACTCGAATAGATAGCCGAGTGTTTCACAGTTAATTTTTTTATCTTGCTTGTGTAAATTTATTTGATGGTATATTTAATGTTTTGATTTCAGTAGTATTTATAAATTACTGACTATATTTTGTCGACATGATATTATGTATCATAATGTGCAATTAAAATCAGCACATGCCACTGACGTGTGGGTATTCAATTTGAAACTTTAGTTTGGTTTTTATTCGCGTTATGATGGTGTGGTTATGTGTATAGAGTTGGGTAGTCTATGGGCGTTATTAATTGTAGAAGAAGTCACCCTTTTCACCTCAATATTTGTATTTCTATGCATGGAATGAAAGAAATTGGTTATGTTTAAATGAAAGAACTCGTCAGGATTCAGTTTCGTCAGAGAGATTAATGCATACCTGATTATGTTAAGGATGTTTGCTTCTCTGTTTCAAAATAACAAGCTTTTAAAAAGACTGTTATCAATTGATAGTATATAATAGATAAAGGAACGAAAAAGGCAGAAAAAAATGAGGGGTCCGAGTGCTTGTTTTCGAGATAGAAGCCATTGAAAATTTGGCGGGAAATGATTATCTCTAGACTTTTCATACATTTCACATTGGCATCTTTTTTCTTTCAAAAACTGTGAAGAACTAGGATTTTATATGATTTCCAAAAATGGCATTTTAAACTATAATTATGTATTCAAATTATGGAAAGTAAAGAAGGGGTAAGAGGGCAAAATTTTTAATGACACTACATGGATAAAACCAGAGGATTCCGATTATCTGGCAAAAATTCAAAACCAAGAGGAGAAAACATCCTTAATTACAATCTGACGTTCAAAAGGCACTTAATGGCTCGTTTCACAACTTTTTCTGTAAGGGGACAACGTATCATTTATTTGAATCCATATATAATTGGTTTTTTTTTTGGTTTTTTTTGGGGCTTCTATTGGCATTTAAAAAAAATGTATATTTAAACGGCAAATAAAAAAATAAAAAAACAACTGAAAATTGTCAGGCAATTGAATGAATTAAGCTCTCTCTATGTTTTTCAATAAAAAATTTAGCTTAAAAACTTTGATTCTGTGCAGCTTTGAAAATTGAAGGACGCCTATTTGATATTTGATTTTCTTGGACGACAGGATAGTTAAGTAAGTAAATATTCCACTCTACCTTGAGGGAATGGGGAGGGAAAAACCTTTCTTATCATCGTTTGGAAATCAATATCCTTGGTTGGATATAATTAGGCAAGAAAATAAGACAAATATATATGCATGCAGAATAGACCCTGAAAATGAACATATATGCAGCGCAAAAGATGACAATAATCGTGAGTTGATGAAACCTCTAAGGGAACACCCATTTAACTCTTTAACTCGGAGGGGGGAGAAGTTATATAAAAATGTTCCGATTCCTATGGAGAACAAAATACTTTGATCAGGGAGAAAGAAAAAGAGTTTTCATTTCTTGAGTGCTTTAAAACAAATTTCCAGAAATCCCATACTCCCTCTCAGTTTAAAGTTAAATGGTCGTTTTCTAGCTCTCGTGAAAATAAAACGATGAACCCTATATAAATATAGGAAAAATTAACGGTTCTTGATTTGGCAATTGAAAGAAAAAGAGAACACACAGACATTAGCCAAATTGGCGGCATATGAATTGGATTATCATTTTTATTCTAAAAATTCACATTGGGAATTTGGTCTCACCAGAATACGGAAACGAGGGATGCAACAAATTGTTGATAAGAGGAGTAAGGTAAACTGAATGCATTTTGATAACGCAAAATATGTTTAAATTCGTATTTCGAAAAAGTTCCTCTGGGAAATCAATCTTAACACGACAAGTTTGTTTTACAATGAAAAATATTGAATTTCTATCACCAGAAAATGTTCAGTTCCGATTTGCTATTATTTTAATTTTAAAACCACAAATTAAAACAATTATTATAGCAAATTTAGTTTTTGTTACCAGATATAAATTGTTCATCTAGGACTTATATAACACCGTATAGATCGTTTCTTGACTAATGCAATACTTCTCATTTGTTTTAACTAGAGGCTATACAGAGCCTGTGTCGCTCACTTAATTCTATAGGCATCTTTAACAATGGAAACTCTCCAACCTTGTGGACTATATCAGAATTCATGACAAAAATCTTTTTTTTGTTGTTCTTTTAATGCTGATCATTTTTCTGTTTACAGTTTCTTTCTATCTTCTTTAGGTTTTGCCCATTGCACTAAAAGTGTAAATAAATTTTCATTTAAGGCAATCACTCCTATAAAGAGTCTACTAACGAATTCTGCAAATTTGACTGATTTTTATATCTGGTCTAGCTGATCATTGTATGCTATTTGAAGTGTCTATCTATCTTTTATAGTTTTCAAGCAAGATGATAGGCAATAATGCTGAATTTTGATAAAAATCGTCATTAAAGAGCTCCAAAAGTAGTCGCCTGACAATTTCGGCCATATTGACTTATTTGTGGATCTTTCCTTGCTAATCATTAATGTCTCTCTTGCGACGATAGTCGCAGTATGCGAGACATAAAGATTACTATCCTGCGGCGGCGTAAACTACATGTATTTGTATAAAGCTTTATATGCCAGAAGATAGAAGACCTGGATGCTTTTTACCTTGTATGCAGATATCGTACGTTACGAATTTTCCGTCTGTCATATGTCCATTGTCCTTGAACTCATTTTCATGGTTGACTGCTTGAGTTGTTTTCGTCATGTAAATTTCTAACTTATTATGAGTAATAGGATAACTATATTTGGTATATGAGATCCTTGCAACGTCTACATGTCCGTCACGTGATTATGTCTGTTTCTCAGATACTATAAGCAGAAGGTCAACTATATTTGGTGTATGGAATGATTGATATGGGTACATGTCAGTCGGCAGGTTCATCTGACCTTGACTTATTTTCATGGTTCATTGGTCAATATTACGTTTTTGGGTTTTTTTTGGGGGTCTGTTTTTCAAGTACTATGGGCAATAGATCAACTATATTTGGTGTATAGAGTGATTGTAAGGTGTACATGTCTGTCCGGCAGGTATTATCTGACCTTGATCTCATTTTCATGGTTCATTGGTCAATCTTAAGTTTTTGTGTTTTGATCTGTTTTTAATTACCATATCAATAGATCAACTATACTTGGTGTATGGAATAATTGTAAGGTGTACATGTCTGTCTGGCAGCATTTATCTGTAAACTAGATATCCTAATGCTGATTGTGGCCAAATTTTATTAAATTTATCCCTGCAGTTTAAGAGGAGAAGATTTGTGTAAAAGTTAACAACAACGGACGACGGACGCCAAGTGATGAAAAGACTCACTTGGTCCTAAGGACAAGGCGAGCTAAAAGCAAGTAGCTAAGCAATATATCAAAAAGAAAACCAAACTTAATGATATATGTACACGACAAAAAAATCAGCAACACAGTTCTCATAGGTCATCCGTTACATCTCTGTTTCAACCAATTGTCTATATGAAAAAACATAGTTTATTGACTAGATATAGAAGCAGGTCAAGTAATCTAACCGACAAACTACAGTGCCCCAGTAGCCAAACAGAAATCTACGCAGACAGGTAATATGCCCTTTAATTATTATTGAAACTTTCTCGATATTTGTAGATATTGTCTTGTTGATCATGTTTAATATTTAAAGTGTCAATCTATATATCAAGATATTTAAGATGTTATGCAAAATCACAAAACAATGATAAAAACGTCATTTAATGGCAAAAACTCCTAATAAGGAGTCGTCTGACGATTTCGAGCATCCAGACTAATTTTGTAAAGCTTGTCTTGGTGATCGTTTTGCTATTTAAAGTTTCTCTCTATGTATTATATATATATATAAAATTTAAAAAATTGGTAAAATTCGTCATTTAAGGACAATAACTTCTATAAGAATATATTTGATGTAAATGGACAATAGGCAGATCTTATTCTGAACATCAGCTACTGTCAGATTTTCAATATTTACTGACGTTACGCACGATATTGGTGTTACTTTTGGTAAGTAAACGTCGTATGTTAACGTTAAAGTCGTGTACTATTGACGTGTGGTAATATTAGTTATCTTGGCGTAATCAGGGGTGTACAGAATTTTCAACACCGGTGTAAAATTCCGTATAGCCCTGATTACACCAAGATAACGAATTTATTTCTTATGAAGCGTTCCTTTACTCATTTTTAAACCGGGATGTAAAATTGAAAAATGCTAATGAATTTCCAGTGCAACATTTTTTTTCAACACTGATGTTGCTGCTTATTGTCAAATATTTATTTTGTTATTTTTTCTTTATTTTCGGGAAATTTTGAAATTATTTGTGTTTTTTTTTAATTTTGTGGAAAATAAATTTTTAATAACTTTTTTAATTTTTTGTATTTTCATTTTTTGCCCCCTTTCTTTTTTTATTTCGCATTATTTTCTTTTTTTTTTGTGTATTTTATTTATTTATTTATTATTTTTAATTTTGGCAAAAATTTTATGTTTTGGAATTTTTGGCAACATTTTATTTATCACTGAGTGAACAAGGGTGGGGTGTTATTTACACCCGGGTATTTAATCAATCAGATTGTAGGATTTTTGCTCCATAAGAAATAATTTTGCCTTCCAGTATAGCCTTTAAACACATCGTTTTCTGTGATTAAAGGGAGACAAGGATATACACTATGTCCTCTGTAGGACAATTCTGCGTCTTTCAACACAGTCATAGTTTGTGAAAATCCAACTGTAAATGCCGTCAAAACGTAGTTTTGCATAAAATACTAAAATAGTTCTTCTTGCACAGAGTCCGAACCACCAATAATTGTGGAACTATCATATATATGGCCATTGATAAACTGTACGTCACATCAAAGTCCACGGTATCGCATTCAGAGTTAATGTACTTTCTTTATTCTATTTTTGTTTTATACTTTTTTAGAATTATTGAAAGGCTGAATGGAAGACTAGTATGAAATTTTGAGCTCAAACTTTTACGAATTATATACTTTTTAGGAATTTTTCTGTCCCTTTCAATGCAATTTTATTGGTTACTAAAGAACAGATTTATCGTTAATATGTGATTTTGTACCGATTAATCTTTGCGTAATTTTGCATGTAATAAGAAACACTTTACCAAGTAAAACAACTAAATGTATTTAAAACAAAAACTATCGAAAACAAAAACATTGCACACATGTACAGTACACAGTACACAGTACGGAATAAGTAAACAGTCAAGTGTGTTTTAAATAGGGAGTGCGGAACAAGTAAAGAAGCATTTTTCAAGTAATGGAAGGTTATGTAAGACAAACTATGTATAAACAAAATATTACTTAGTTTTTCTTGAAATTGCAAGCTTTACAAAACGTGAAAAAGATTAACACAAAACATTCATTGCTTTATTGGTTCCTAAATAGTAAATGGTAGTGAAAAATGATGAAAAAATCTCTTGTTAAACTAATAACCATTATTGCTAAGAACAATATATAAGACTTTAGTATTTTTTCTTGTGAGGTGACACATGCTTAAACTGAAAATCTTTGAAAATTGATGGATTGAGTGTTGGTGTTTTACGCCTTTTTCAGCACTCTTTGTTATGGAAGGAGAAGATGTTTTATTTCCATCAAATGAGCCCACAAAGAGCATATTACAATATAAGACATTATTTAAGATACCAACAAAAAAACAATAAATGGGGTCCATTTTTTTATTGGCGGAGGAAGCTGCAGTGTACAGAGAAAGCAACCAAACTTCGCCCGGAAACCGACACTGACAATCCTAATAAATAAATATTGGAGTCGAACGCCCTTGCTTCGAGCGGGGTTCATAGAATTAACAACCTCAATGTTGACATGCTAGTGATTATGTAGATAAATTTCTTAAATCGCTCGGCAAACGAGGCCTCGGAAATTCTTTAAATAGTAGAAAAAATATGTGGTATGATTGCCAATGAGACAACTCTCTACCAGAGAATTTAACACTATAGATCACCGTACGGCCCTCAACAATGAGCAAAATCCATACCGCACAGTAAGCTATAAAAGGCCTCGAAATAAAAAATGTAAAACAATTCAAATGAGAAAACTAGCGGCCTGATTTATGTACATAACAATAAACGGAAAACAATATGATATACAGCAACAAACGACAGCCACTGAGTTACAGGCTCCTGACTTGGGACAGGCACATACAGAATGTGGCGAGGTTAAATATGTGTGCTGGCGCCAAACCATCTCATAACCTGGAACCGTGTTGTAACAGTACAACACATACACTCGCACATTCCAAAATAGTATCATTTTCTTCTTCAGTTAAATTCAATGTTTCTCTTTAAGAAAACTTGTCAGATATTTTCTTGTCAAAAATTTAAGTCCCCTTTATAGATACTTAGGTCGATATATCAGACAATTATCTGACAAGTAGGGGTCAGAGTTTGGTGTTGTCTCACAGAATTCCTTCATTCGTTTAACTCATAAAATATTGCTACTTGATTTAAAATTATATAATGAGCAAAAGCATTTTACCGATGTTTACTGGATATATACCGTAAGCCTATTTGTATACTAGAAATAATTAAATTAAGAAACGTTAAATAAATAAATGAATATGGCAACGTATGGAATATGTCATATATAATGATTTTTTTTTTTTTTTTTTTTTTTGTAATTTAACTGTAATTTGTTGCAGATATAAAAAAAAATCTCCGAATTTGATTTATTGCAGTTGTGCCCTAGTTTGCGTTAATTCATTATAGGTCAGAAACAATCAATATTCTAATTGATACGAATATTATACATGTATTTAAAATTTCCACTTTGGTCTTTTGTGTGCATATGTATTATTTTTATTGTTGAGTTGCTGTCTCATTTAAATGTGCTCAAATCAGGTTTTATTAAAAAATAATGTTATATTGAAAAGAGGAACGCATTTCAACGAAGTGAAATAAAAAATATATTATAAATTCATATTTTATGTATTCGTTAAAATTAAATAGATACGTTTCAGAAACACCATAACGCAAACATACGTTGCCTATATAGTGAACGTCAAAAACGTCAAATTAGCGATGCTGTGACATTTTGATAGACCACCATTTGACCGCTTTATTTTGATGACTTGTACATTACTCTTTATTTTATATTTATCAAAATGGTCCACGTTGCAAAGGAATTTGATATTAATATATTGTTGTGTTTCGAACAATAATGGATGTTGTTTTTACTCTTTTTGAAGATTTGTAACAACTTGTCCCTAATAATTCAAAGAAAAAATGAAGACGCTAACATTGTGACATTTTGGTAGACACCCTTTCAACGTATCGATATTCAATACGACATGTAATCGATAAAAATATAATTGAAAGTATAGAATATTTTCTTTTTATTTGGAATTTATCATTCTAGCTTCTTTTTTCGTTCTAAAATGCATAACACATTATTTTTCGTTGTTTTCTATAACCAACATCGGAATTACTAACTTAAAACGTTGGTTAAAAGTTTTGTGACGGGACCCCTTTGGGGATTCATATACTTAGTTTTTGTTTTATTTTTGTTTAATGCTAAGGTTTTTGGTAATGATGTCGAATTTTTCACGGGATTCGCTCATTTACATTGGATTTCTTTGCTTTCAAAGAGTTTTCCGAACTTGTTTTACAAAAGGATATGCGCTATCATCAATTTGAGAACACAATCGTCTCGCTATAAATGCATTCTGAACTGTTGTGCCGTAAGGGAGTGATATTTTTCCTTGGTGTCTACAATCAATAATGACTTCTTTCAGTGCCAACTCGGTCCAAAAATTGCTTTATTTACATTTTACACACATGTCGTCCCAAAGTACTAACTTTCCTCTTCCAAATGGTATAGCATTGTTATACTTTATATACTCGAAGAATAACATTAGTATGTTACCCGTCTACACGAAAAATATAAGGTTTTTCTTAGCCATCTGTAACTTTATTTCTTAAGTGCTTTAAAGATTTTTTACACAAAATAACACTTGATCTTCCCTATATTTTTCTTATTTAAAGCCGAATTTTGGTGTCAGGTACGTGAAATCAGAAAACGTCACCAACATTGTACGTATGCGGTTTTCAAGATAATAGACGAAACTTGCAATTTACCCCTATGTTGTATTTTTAGCCATGTCTGCCATGTTTGTTTGCAAGAAGAGTCATCGGACGCATTTTTAAACTAAATACCATAATGATGATTGTGGCCAAGTTTTGTTAAATTTGACCCAGTCCTTTCAAAGAACTTAAGAAGATATTTGTAAAATTGACGACGACAGACAATTGACGACAGACGACGGAAGACAGACGACGGACGAAGGACAACGGAAGCCAAGTGATGAGAAAAGCTCACTTGGCCCTATTGCCCATGTGACACAAAAACAATTAGCTAAGCAATATACCAAAAAGAAAACCAAATTTAAAGATGCATATACCATGTATACATTGAAAATATTCTAAAATCAGTATCAAAATAATTGTTAACAAAAATCGAAAGGAACAAATTAAAGGAGTGACTAGAATTATATATTATAGTGTATATATCATAGATACGAAAATGTTCTTCAATTTATAATAATCGTAGATATTACAAGAAATCTCTAATAAAACAGGTACTTGTGATGGGTTATTTGTTTTTTGTTTTTGTTTTTATGTTTAGTTTATTTCTTCTTTTCTTTTTTTCTTCTTTTTAATGAACGTAGTCAAATTTATACGTACATGTATTTCTTTGAATTTATGCTAATAGTGAAGTTTATCTTTATTACCAAACATGATCATATATACATGTATACAGTTATACAGAGACATTTCGATACTGAATCACGATATGAAAATAACTAAAAGAAATTTTCAGCATTATTAAAATCAAAGATGATTCAAGATTTTAACGCTCTATAACTTTTATCAACAAAGGAAAATACTTAAAACAATATTCATTGCATTTGGTGTAAATTTTTAATTTGGAAACCAAAAGCATATTGTACTTTACCAATCAACACATTGAAATTATAAAAAAAACAAATACTTATGTAAAACATTCTTCAAAACTGAATTAGTATATTGTGCTTTAAAATACATAAGATATGTTATGCTGAGTGCATTAATAAATCAAGTTATATCTTCTATTCAACGAACATTTTTTAATCTTAACCTTGTATAAATTATCTTGTTCCGAAGTATCACTAATAACCCCTCCAGTAGAGTAAAAATGGTAATTTCAACTAACTGGGTGACTCTATGTTTATGCATGTATAGATCTTATATTTTTAACTTACTTTTATTTATTACTCTTTTAAATTTTTAATCATTTTTCATTTCCTTTCAATTCCATGTTTTAATATTTTGTTTATTATCTTATTAGCAAATATAGGTATAGAAACTCATATCAGCAAGATTTTAACAATATTAAGTTTGAATCAAAGACCAGACCATTACTGCAGAATATATGTTATGTTATCTATTCATTATCTATTCATTATTAATTGTCAGTTGTGATGGACAGGGTTCAGTCATAATATATCTAAATAATATTTTTATTAAATTATGTGTCATGTATATATATACTATCAATGAAAAATAATTTTTAGTCAGATTGTCTCATACAACTGCCAAGGACTTAATTCAATTGAATAAAACGACAGTTAAAAACTAAACAGTTAAATATATACACCAACACCGGTTATAAGGTTAGACAAATTATTTAATATAAACATTTTTTTTTTTAGTACGGTGGGATATAAAAAAAAGAGAAACCGTTACCAGAGTCAAAATATACTAAAAACCAAAGCTATTTAAATACCAGAAAAACGTTGCTTCCACCTCCTGTCAACATATATAGTATAGAAATACCGGCATCAACCATTGTCACTTATGGTTGGTCATCTGTTACGCCTCTGTTTCAATCTGTCATCGATATGGGAAATCTTAATTTATTGACTGGATATAGAAGCAAGTCGAGTAAGAATCAACCAAAAACTACAGTGACCCAGTCAGCTTGTAGTCAAACAGAATTTGCTACACAGACAGGTAATGTGTCCTTTGATTATTATTGAAAAGTTCTCGATAGAGTTGTTTGTCATTTGGAAACAAGTGTGTCACCATTATTTAAAGACAAAATAGTGAAAGGCAAATATATAGATTGTGTTAGCATTAGTACTAAAAAATGAGAGCTAAAATTGGACCAGGAGGAATTATGTTGCAACAAATATCAAAAATTGAAAATGTTGAAAATGGACAGACACTTTTATCAGTTTCGTTTTCATGTATTATTCAGTGCACATGCATCGTTTTATTGATTTATTGAATTCTAAATAAACAATCAATCCTGGTATACAAGACAATATGTGATTAGTTTGTAGTATTATGATGAACGGTGTATTAATTATTATAGATCGATTGTTGTTTGCTTTACGTTCAGTGACAAATATATGATGCAAAATCAGGTCGAGAACAAATTAACAATAAATGCAAAAGGTAGGTCCTGTTATAGGGGTCAACTTGGACGTAGGCGGGAGTTTTGGAATGCATTGGAAAATGAGGGTATTGGATAAGGACAGAAATTTGGCATTGCAACGGGCCACCTACGGGCCACCTACGGGCACTTCAAAGAGTTATCACCAGGGTTCTTTAATGTAACACTCTCTCTACAAGAGGCATCTTGTCCAAACAAACATATAAATATTAATATTTACTTTCTGCAAACTCAATTCAAACCAATCAACAAAATTTAAGAAGCAATGTCAATAAGCAAGCATTGAGCATCATACTATACAGGATTTGAAAGTGCAAAAAATTTAGATTTAGTTTAAAGTGAACAAAAATGAATTGTTATGCCATAGAGCGTATGTGAAAGAGAAAAAAGTTCTCTTAAGTCATGTCATTCATCCTGTATTTACGATTTTTTAACTTTTGTTACGATTCCAAAGACCGTACCCAAAATATACAAAACAAACACATTTGCAGACAAACTAGATCAAAAGTGTGACAAGTAAATTATTTTTCGTTATAAATCAAAAGTAAAGAAACCGTTTCCAATTATACAAATCATTTGTATCAGTGATGATGGCTATGCAATATGTTGCTATGGCAACTGGAAAAAATAAAGGAACTTAATTGATAATACTTTAAAGACACAATCTGTATCATATGTATACGAATATCCAGACAAACAGTGATGTACTGTATATTGTATTCATAATATTAACGTTCCATTTGGTTAATTAAAAACTAATTGGGTAAATTTTGTTTGCCAAGGTTTCAATTATGCCCACTTTTACTTTTTGACAGTTTTCCTGATCGCTGCCTGAATTTGTCTGTGGACTGAGATGTCCTGATGTTATCCTTAAGCTCTTTTCCTAACCCTAATATGTTGTTTTGTTTCTAAATATATTATTGTTTTGGATGGGGGTAGCTGTGTAAATGGTATAGTGATTCATATTGTCCTTTGTACAAAATCTATGTATTATTAAAAATAGAGTTCTTATCTTTGCGATACATGTATATGTCCTGTTGTATTAACTAACACAATGAATTCACAATAAATCAATGTTATTTTAGTAGCCGTTACTCAATTTAGTTGTCAAGATAATCTGTCATTTGCTTACATGTACTATCAGATTTAAAGAAGATTACTGTTGATAGGTAGTGCAACTTCTTGCTCTCGGTTAAATAGTTTGTACTTATTTGTGCTGCCTTAACATATTTATTGAACGATAATTATTATTTTTAGTACATTTTTGGATGTTGCCTAGAAATATGTTGCTTAGGAGAAAATTGCATTTTTATGTAAAGTTACAAAACATGTATTAATGATTTGTAAGCACTTGGATAGATATCAAACATATTTTCAGATACATTGCACAAAAATCTTGTATTTTGTGCAGGGTCATTTAATAGTATAGTAGTTGTCCCTTTTAGCAACCTTTCTGATTTTATTTTAACATTTAGATGTAGGCTACAAAGTATTTTAAAAATGGATTTGTATAAACTGCTCATCATACTCATCCGATTTTATTCATTATTAAAACAACTGTGTACTCCGTTTCTAAGGAAAATATGTATTGCTAAGCAATCTTTTCTTTCAGATTGTTTGTTAATGACCCCAATGTGTCCATAGATTGTTAGATTCATCTTTGAATAAAAATTTTGAATAATATATATTGGTTTAAAAAAAAAAACTCAAAGTTTGGGTTTTTTTTTTTTTTTAAATCTTCGTTTCGACATACTTACCAAATTTTATTATTTTTTCAATTAGTTGCTCGTTCATATACTATCAAAAATGCAATAAGATGCAATTAAAGTGTTTTCTGAATTTTTCAATGGAAGCATATCAATATTACGTGATATTAAACAGTTTTCAAATTCAAAAACCCTGTTGGTTCAGGTTGCCATAGCAACGCTTCAAAAATAATTGATTGCTCAGTATTGTGCAACTGCTACCAAGGCATATGGTCTTCTTAATGATATCAGGGGTGAGAAATAACTTATTTACAGTATTTATTACCTGGTTCTCAATTATTATTGTTAGAATAATGTTGGATAAATGACGAGGTCAAGTAAAAAAAAAATCAGATTGCAGATTACCGATTACTCATGATTTATTAGAAAAAATTATTAAGATTTTGCCTTCACTCTACATTTCCATTTACGAAGCTATATTTCTTTCTATTGTATTTCCATTGGATTTATTTGTCAATTTTGCGAGTTATTGAAATGACAGCTGTATCACACAGGACAGAGTCTATTGCACAGAATCATGCTATTAAAACTGAAAATGTTGATGTCATATTTATAATGTTGGAATATATCCTTATTTCTTCACCAAATAAATATCATTTAGGTAGATGTACATCAGTTATTGTAGCCCAACAATCAAGATTCAAGATTCAAGATTCAAAGTTTTATTTAGAGTCGATATTTCATAAACTACATAAACACAAGCTCTAGTGAGCTTTTCAAATCGACTTAATAACAAAATACAATACACACATACAAAAGTTATGAAATAATACAATTTTAAACATATATTGCATAGTAAGATACCATAAATGACATATATAAGTTAAAAGCATAGTACACTTAAAACATAGCACAAGTTAATAATAAGATTGCACAAATCAAATAGTCAAAATAAAATAAACACAGGTATAACACTATATGCATGCACTGCACTGGCATGAGCTGTTACTTGGATCCCATGTTTGTACCAATTTTTTGAATTGGTCAAAAGATGTTTCCATTCGACAATGGTTCGGCAGCTCATTCCAGATTTGTGCAGCATTATAGCGAAACGATCTTAAGCCATACTTATTAGTTCGGACTCTTGGGAGTACTGCTGTTTCCATAAATGAATCTTAGAGCTCTTTCTTGAATTTTTTCCATTTTAAAAGAATTTTTTTCGCTACAGTAGTGCCAAATTACTGGACAATAGTTAAAATTCGAAAAAATGAATCAGTAGTATGCTGTTAACCTACCTAGCCTGTTTAAATATTTACCCATACGTTTTAGAATATTTAATTGTCTTGATGCCTTTTTACATATTTCAGATATATGATTGTTAAAGTTTAAGTCCGAATCTATAGTTATTCTAAGAAGTTTAACATTTTCTTCACAAAAAATTTTGTTTCCATTTAAATTAAATATCAAATTATGTTTATTTGTTTTTTTTCCAATGGCTATAGCCTGGAATTTGTCAGGATTAGCCTTCATTATAGAAAACCAGTTTATTAGATTTAAACTATCAGTTTCTAAACTTTCAACAACTTTATCTAAATCATGATCACTATTTGATACAGTGTTATCATCAGCATAATTATAAATGGTGCTTTTTTGTACAAAATGAAATATGTCATTTATGAAGACATTGAAAAGAACTGGACCAAGAATTGACCCTTGTGGTACACCTTTAAACATACGATCCCATTCACTGTAAGAACTTCCAATTTTAATGCGTTGTTTTCTGTTTTCTAAATAACTTTTTAATAATTTTAGAGAATTTTTAGATAGACCGTATGCTTCCAATTTAAGTAAAAGTAAATCGTGCGGTAAACAATCAAATGCTTTAGATAGATCCATCAAAATTGCAGCAATAAATTTGTTCTGGTCCAGAGCTTTTTTCCAGTCTTCTATTATTTTTTATGCACTTCTTAGATCTTTATTCATAAAGGGTGCAGGTGATACTATTGATCTTCTTTTTTTCATTGGTATATGCTTGTCAATTATGTTAACAAATTCAGATTGAAAATTTGAATACGCTTCATTGACATCATCAACTGACAGCAAATTATCAAAATTTACACAATTTAGTTCATGTACAAATTTTTCCTGATCAAAACTTTTAAAACTTCTGTAATTTATAAATTCCTTTTTAATTTTATGTACAAAACCTTTTAACTGAAACGAAATTATGTTGTGATAATCACTGAGCCCACAATTAAAATTAGATATATTTTGACAAAAATTTGGTTTGTTTGTCAGGATAACATCAAGTAAAGTTGGTAATGCATTTTTTGTAAAACATGTAGCTTTTTTAACTATGTTTGTAAAATCAAAAACCTCACACATATTTTTTAGAGGTATACACTTTTCTTCATCTAAACAATTGTAATTTAGATCACCAATAATAATAACATTGTCATATTTTTCCGATATTTTATCAAATGTTTTATTAAAGTCTTCAATAAATAAATTATCATTGAGGGATTATCTAATCGGTTATTAGACGTGTTAGAAAAGTCAATACGATTTCTGACGATATATACGAATACTACTACAGGCTATATGGGGGCCATCTAAAAAAAAAGGACAGGTAATCATTCCTTATTATTATACTTCATGTCAAAATGCCAGATTTTAATTGGCTAATACGAGGGTGTTTATTTACTCTATTACCCTTCATGGAGACGCTTGATCAAGTGTGCGCTTTATTAAATACGACTCTATCCTATGGCAAATACTCTATTACCCTTCACGGAGACGCTTGATCAAGTGTGCGCTTTATTAAATACGACTCTATCCTATGGCAAATACTCTATTACCCTTCACGGAGACGCTTGATCAAGTGTGCGCTTTATTAAATACGGATGGTTGTTATGTACCAGACGTCATAGTTTATTACTTTGAATTTGAAATTTAATCGACAGTAATAACAGAACATTCAGTATAATAAATCAAATAACACATATCTGAGAGGGTGATAGAGCAGATTGTTACCCCTCGAAAAGACATTGTCAACCTTGGCTTCGCCTCAGTTGGCAATGTCTTCTCGGGGTAACAATCTGCTCTATCACCCTCTCAGCTATGTGTTATTTATATAAAGTTACCTATATGGATGTGTTTGAAATTATTGAGATGATTTATAAACAATAGCATGAAAATATTTGCCACAATACGCAGACGAGGATCAATCAAAAATAAATCGTTATTTGTATATACATATATTATTCTTATTGTAATAATAAAATTACCTTGTTTTATAGTAGTGACCGATAAATATTAAGATAAGTGTTCCCCTTTTCTTACTATTTGATTACAAAATGAGTTTGAACGGCTACAAGAACAATCCGCGAAAAGATCACAATAAAACTCAGAATAAAAAATACTGCAATTAAATAACGTCCGAATCCGATTATTTACTTGAAGGTTTAAATAAATCTTTGTTCAAAATGTTTGTTTAATTGACATTTATTTAAAATGTGCTTTTCATGCCTGGGAATTTAATAGCTTGCTATGCGGTATGAATTTTGCTCTTTGTGGAAGTCTGTACTGTGACATATAGTTGCAAACATCTACCATATTTGATCTCGGGTAGATAGTCGTCTCATTGGCAATCATACCTCATCTCCTTGTTCTATATTGAGCATATGAAATGTTTCTAGTATAGAGAAAAGTGAAGCTTTTTAGTTTTAAAAAATGAGTATTTGTGTACCTGAAAATTAAAAAAAAATAACACCTTTTTATTGACTTTCTTGGTCGGTAAATTTAATCTAATCACAAACCTTAGATAATATTCATATAGCCCTATAAAATAGAAGTAATTTGCATTCCCTCAATATTTTTTTTCTATGAAACCTGATATATTTTGCATACCGAAAACAAAACTATTTGGAATTGTATATCGGGTAAAAGACACAATTTTACATCTCTAAAAAGAATATCAAACAGTTTAACAAATTTTAAAAGCGATGCTCGTATAAATTTCTCTCCCCGTCTTTATGAAGACTGCCATCATAACTGCTCATGCATTCCATATATATGTTTAAACACGTTTTCTTGTATGCTCTCATTTATGACACTTCGTCATCGGTCAATTTGGGTTGTCTGTAGAGTCGTATATAATAAGAAAAAAATATTAAATGTGGCATGGAAAAGATGTATTTTTCCCTTTTTCAAAGCATTTTATTGCTCTTGTGGAGAAACGCCATAAACTATACCTCAAATTCTGAGAAAAAAAAATGGACCATGTGTACACGACAGTCCTACTGGAAAACCACAATATTTTCGCCAATTAACATCTCCTCTTAGTATTTTGTGGCTTCGTAGTTACCTGTGTTATTATCTTAAAAAGCCCTTATAACGATTTCATGGGAAATTTATTCTCCAAATATAGTCTGCCCTAGTCGTGAACAATGATTTCAATCACATGGAAACTGGTCAAAGCTTGCAAATGCTTCGGCAGCCATTGATGATCCCATGTGATATACAGACTTCAATTTCAACCACAGGAGCAATTTTACTCAAACTGTGTAGTTTTAGGTACTAGGGGGTGTTTAACGAACTTGAATACCCATGAGCGTCTCGCACGATCGATAATTTTAGGTGATAAGATTTATGCAAACCGTCAACCAACTGTAACTCCATATAGAAAACACTAATTACTGTGCTTATTCAGTGGACTTTGGGGTATCACAATAGAAATGTCTAAAATAGTTTACCAAATTGCAGTTTGAATTCTTCTCCCACAAACTGATAAACTGGTATAATAGTTTAACAAATTGCTTCAGTGAAAGGTTGTTAGTGTGAAGTGAGTGCAATGAAATACAAAGTAATACTTACCATCCAGCTCCAGTTAGTTGATGCCTATGTCATGAATTTCAAACAAAATAATGACTTACTATAATATGAGTCACTTGTTTAAAAAGGTCTAACTTTGTAATTGACATAGGACAATCTATCCTAAGTAAATTATATAAATAAATAGTTCAAAACATTGTTTTGTAGGTCAATAATTTATAACTCTGTTTTCTAACAGCAAGTTACTGCGTAATTGTAATTTGGATATTTTTTCTAAAGCAATTACTAATCTGCTAATATTAAAGGGAAATAATTTACATTACTGTAAAATCTGCAAAATTTTGTTCTGCCAAATATCAACTTCCTTCATTTTTTAAGTAATTTGTTTGTAACATTATTTCAATGATTATTAAACTATTATCCTCTGTTCTGAAAAGAACACCGAAATTTATTTTTAAAGATGATTAAAATTTTGAAAAAAACCCTGTTAAAACATATTATGGGACACATTCAAAGTTCTATAAATCATACAGATTCCTCTGTAAATTAAGAAGGTATCACCAACCCAGTAGTCTGCAATTCTGTGTTGACATGAATTTTCATTGATATGGTCAAAATTATGGATTATCTGTTTTGCAAAACTTTGAATTGTTCAAAGTACTAATGATTTTCTGCCACCGAGGATTAGATTACTTTTAAGCAGTATTTTGCAAAAACCTTTCGGAATTTTGTTTCCCCAGTGCTCTTCAACTTCGTACTAATTTGGCATTTCAATGTTTTTTATTCGAATCGTATTGATGAATCTTTTGTAGGCAAAATCATAAGCCTGGTATCTTTGATTAAATCTTTAATATACAATGACTCAATAATAATTATTTCCCTTTAATGCCAGCAGATCAGTAATTCTTATAGAAAATATTATCCAAATCACAATTACACTAGTACTTCCTCTTAGAAAACAGAGCTATAAATTATTGACCTCCAAAACAATGTTTTGAATTATTTATTTATAAAATTTATTTAGGATAGAAGTTTTTATGTCAAAGTTAGACATTTTAAAACCAGTGACTCATATTATAGTAAGTCATTGTTTTGTTCAATATTCAAGACAAAAACATTAACTAACTGGAGTTGGATTGTTAGTATTACTTTTCCTTCCTCTGCACTCACTTCACACTAACAGCCTTTCACTGAAGCAATTTGTTACAATATATTTCCAGTTGATCAGTTTGTGGGAGAAGAATTCAAACTGCAATTTGGTGAACTATTTTTTTCATTGCTATTGTGATACCCCAAAGCCTACTGAATAAGCACAGTAAAATAATACTCCGAAAGGAAAAAAGAAAATGCAAATAACTATAAATAGAAAATATCAGTGTCAAGATTCTGTTCAACAAGCCAAAAGACTTTTTAAAACATTTAGATTGTCCAAACTTTGTAGACCAAGAATTGAATCAAATTGTTGAATTGAGTGATGGACGTGTGGGGAATTTGACTACTAAACATATTCAACTCATATCATTCAAGTAAATATCCTTAAAATCCGCAATCAACATCTTTTAACATGTGGTATTATTTTTTTGAAGTTTTTTTGCACTCCAATTTCAAACAAATACAAATACATATATCAATATCTATGAAATGCCCATATACGTCTTAAAATTTGGAGTCGATGTTAACTGTTCACTATATTGTATCAAATACACTAAAAAGGTAAACTATTCTACGCCTTGATTCTTGTCAAAGCGTTTATATTTTGAGAAAGTCCACACTTAAATCTTGTATCAAAATTGTTATTCAACATCAGCACAGTATTTAAATCTATTTCCTAACACGTCTTATAAAATATGTAAACTTTTGTTAGAATATTCAAGGATTCGACCAAAAAATTGCGCTCCATTTTATAGTCAGTTTGTTTATTTTCATTTTGTTATTACTGGTGACCTAAACATTGTCAATAACACTTCTCTGCGAAATGTGTTATCCAAAGGCAAGAAATATCGTGAGCCTAAATCCATCAATTGGAAATACAACTTCAACATACTGATGGATTCAGTCAATGATTATGCCAGGCAATAGGTTAAACACGAGAAAGAAGACGTAGATACTCTTTCCGAATGGATTAAGGATGTGAGGTCGTTGATACAAATCAGATTACAAAACTGAATGGGCCTATGAATACACATGCTACATTGTTTGTACATCAATCTTTAAAAACCGAAAACACCTGTCATACCTCCATAACAAATATGTTGTTGTCCCCGCAGATAAATCCCCAAAACAACATCGTTTTTGTGTGTAAATCACATTACATAAATTGCTTGATAAATAAAATAAGTATTGACAATTCACTTGGAAACTCAACATATACCCCCACGACACTTACTAAAGGGAAATCCTGGATAATCATAGGTCTGTTCTATGTTCCTTTGGAATCTCAACCAAAGATGAAGAACTGGATCTTCCTCCACTGTATTGGATACCTGAACTACATAAATGTCCTTACACACAACGTTATATTGATGGGTCTTGCAAGGCTCCACGAAACCTCTTTCTAAATTATTAAAATCAATTGTATCAGCAATCAAAACCGGGCTTTAAAGTTATTGTGAAACCACCTATTCTAGAGATGGTGTGAATCAGATGTGGATACTAAATAATTTCAAAGATCTCTATATAGAGTACATACAATACAAGACTCTTTCATCTTGCAATAATATTAAAACATTTGACTTTTCTACACTTTACACCAGTATTCCCCATTTCAAACTAAAAGACAAATTGAAAGAGTTGGTCCTGCTTTGTTTCATAAAAAATAATGGCCAACGTGGATACAAGTATCTAGTCTTAAGGGGGGTAAATCGTACTTTGTAAAAAATCACTCACAAACAATTCGCTGAAACTGACATTATCAAGATGCTTGATTTCTTTATTGACAACACATTTGTTATATTTGGAGGACGTGTTTTCAACAAACAACAATCGGCATTCCCATGGGAACCAACTGTGCTCCTCTTCCTGTCGACTTGTTTCTTTATTCATATGAGGCTGACTTCATACAGGAACTTCTTAGGAAGAAAGAAAAGAAGTTAGCAGTATCCTTTAACTTCATTTTCCTCTATAACGATAATGTCCTCTCACTAAATGATTCAAAATTTGGTGACTATGTTGAACGCATCTATCCCATCGAACTTCAGATAAAGGATAAAACATATGTAATCTGCCTCACATCTTGACTTACATCTAGAAATTGACAATGAGGGTCGGTTGAAAACAAAACTTTACAACAAAAGAGATGATTTCAGCTTCCCAATTGTGGACTTTCCATTTCTATGTAGCAACATTCCAGCAGCGCCTGCATACAGAGTATATGTCTCCGAGTTGATACGATATTCCAGGGCTTGTATTTCCTATCATGATTTCCTTGATAGAGGGTTGCTGCTCACAAGGAAGCTTTTAAACCAAGAGTTCCAAGAGGGAAAGTTGAATTCTTCCCTTCGTAAATTTTACGGACGCCATCACGAGTTGGTTGACCGTTATGGACCATCTGTTTCACAGATGACGACGGATATGTTCCAATTGTCGTAACTACATTCCCGTCCCATTTTCTCCGAATGAGACCTACCGAATTAGACTTATCGCCGGGTTTTGTACTTACATGAGCAACACGATTGGTGCCACATGTAGAGCAGGATCTGCTTACCCTTTCGGAGCACATTCGATCACCCCTAGTTTTTGGTGGGGTTCGTGTTGCTCAGTCTTTAGTTTTCTACGTACATATAAAATTAAATTTTGATGTGGCGGCATGGTAATAAACATTATCATCCTTTACGACAGACCAAATAGGTGATCTGAAAGGTACACCATCTATTTGCCACTATACATCATGTACTGTGATACAACCCTAGATAAAGCCGACGAGAAAAAGCATTAAGTCGACCACCGAAAGCTATATTAATATGTAGCCTAGGGGTCGAGTGGTCTAGGGCGCTGGACAGGGTGCAGGCGCTGTTGCCACGATGTCACAGACGCAAGTGTTCGAATCTCGCTGAGGGAAAAACAAAAATTTGCTAACGTAAATTTGAAGATCTAACATTGTTGAGCTAAATTTGAGACGAATTATATATATATATATATATATGAACATACCGGCGGTTCATTACTGAATTCGACACATGTAAAACCTACCTTTTTCTAGTATTGCGTTTATAATGTAATGAGCTTATTTAATATTATCTTAAGACACCAGCTTAGTCATGGGCAAAAACATTACCATCGGCCCAATGTAAAAAAGTCTTCCAAATCTAGATCGCCCTCTGGGAGCTTTGGTGACCTTCTTTCGCATCATCCGCTAGGGTTACATTACATTAAAACTATTCTTTTTTTCACTGCCTGTTAATTTTCTAAAATGTTTCTAAAATGTTTGAGAGATTATGCACTTGACAAGGGATGCTTAAATACATTTTCTCCAATATACAGCTTGGTCAGTATAATTTGTGATGTAGCTCTTTTCCGTCTTTTAAACCAGTAAGATTGGAACCTTTACATGATGAAAAGAGGAAATTCCTTCCAGTTCAGTTTTCTAATAAAAGAATGCATGCTATCAACACCAGCAACGTTCTTCATCACAAGGAGGTAACATCTAAAATTCCACTTTATTTTCTAAATCAGTCTGTTCCTATTGTATCCTACAGTTACACCAAAACCATTGCACCTAAAGTATTTATTGCGAAAGAAATGATACTTTTCCACAGATTCACTTGAAAGTTACCTAGCCATTTAAACTTTTGTAAGTTCTTTTGTCACATCTGATAAATACAATAGCTATTGTTCTCTGTGGAGTTTTTAATGAGACCTTTAAATTTCTGCTAAGAGAAATCCATCACTCACTGATTGATTTACTGAACAAAACATTTAACTTTCAACGATGAAAATACATTTACCAATACGAAATAAGGACACACAGAACTGCATGTGATGTTGTATATATTCAATACCAAAAATACATTTTCAATTTATTCAATATAAACACTGATTCAAACATTAAAAGTTGATTTCTGACAAAATTTTCAATAATGTACCTACTGAAATTTGTTTTTTAAGTATGCTTGACAAATACAAATTTGAAAATGAAGATGTTTAAATTAAGGACATTTAAATAACTAAACAAAAAAAAATTGCAAATTCCAATAGGAACAATGCTAAAATTTTGTCAGCAATCAATTTCTTATAATTAAATCAGTGTTTATATTAAAAGATTAAAATATATTATTAATCTAGAATAAATACAACATCACATGCATTTTTTTGAGATGATACATGTATTGTCATATACTAAGAAGATAATTTTTTGGTCAGGTAAATTAACCAATGAATGATGGATTTCTCTTAAAAGAAATTTAAAGGTCCAAGTGAATAAACTACACAGAGAACAATAGCTATTGTATTTATTCAATGGGACAATAGAACTAACAAAAGTTTAAATACCTTGACCAAGAGGAGATGACTCAGTGGAAAACTTTCATTTGGTTCGCAATAATTAGAAGCAAGCATTACAGGAATTTGATTTAGAAGAATACCTGTTTCATGGTCCTAAGTTCAGAGAACCCCAACACATCAGTTGGAACAATAACTTCATAATAATTATGGATGCCATTGAGGACTACGCCAGAGCGTGCTCTAAACGAGAAGAAGTTGATCTGGGCACTTTGTCAGAATGGGTCAAAACAATCAGGTCTGATAAAATGTCGAATTCATAAGTTGAAAAACTGTGTGAATGATCGACCAAAGTCCGTTTTCAGAGACAAAGAAGCTGTGAAATGTCTATCATCTCTTCACGATAAATATGTTGTTGTTCTTGCTAACAAAGCTTCAAATAATATTGTCTTGGTATGTAAATCGTACTACTACGAGTGTCTTGTAAAAAGAATTAGGAATAAATTAGCACTCTGGTAAGCCCACTTATAAGGATGAGATTTTTGCAGGTCTTTCATGGCTTCAATGAACATTACATTGAACAGACAATCTGAGGACTTACCTTGTTTGTATTGGATACCAAAGCTTCACGAAATTCAGTACAAACAACGGTACATTTCCGGCTCATCTGTATGTTCTACAAAGGAATTGTCCATTAGATTGACAAAAACTCTGTCCGCAGTGAAAAAGGGTCTTCAGAAATACTGTGAAACTGTTTACTCGAGTAGTGGAATTAACCATATGTGGATTCTAAAGAACTCTAAAGAACTTCTGGATAATTTTAAATCTCGATCTTTCTCTGAATTAATTCTATCAAAACTTTTGATTTTTTACCCTGTATACCACCATTCCCCATGTGAAATCGTCTAAAAGAAATAATCAACAATGCTTTTCAGTATAAGAATGGTAACATACGCTATAAATTTAGTGCTTTGGGATACCATACGGCGTATTTGAACAAAAAGGTAAAACATGCTACACAGAGGAACAAGTGATCAGTATGCTGAAGTTTCTTATTGACAACATTTTTTTGGATTTAGAGGTAGACTTTTTCAGCAAATTGTCGGCATTCCTATGGGAACGAACTGTGCGTCCGTCCTTGCCGGCCTCTTCTTATTTTCATATGAGTCGGAGTTCCTTCAGACAATTATCAGAAACAAGAAGATCAAAGAAGCCAGAGCATTTAATTTCAAATTCAGATATATTGATGGTGTTCTTTCCACTAGCAATCCAAACTTTTCTGATTGGGTTCCATTGATATATCATCCAGAAATAGTAAATAAAGAAACAACAGACACGGCTTCCTCTGCCTCATTTTTAGACTCATACCTCGAACTTGACATAAGCGGTCATCTCAGTACCAGAATCTATGACAAACGATACGATTTTAATTTTGAAATTATAAATTTCCCCGAACTTAGCAGCAATATACCAACTTCACCTGCATATGAGATATACACGAGCTTGCAGCTGCTACTCAGACTTTATAAAACGTCACCAGTGTCTTGAGTAGAAAGTTGACGAACCAGGGTTATTTCAAAGAACGTCTCGTCCTTTAAATAAAAAAAGTTCATCGGAAGATACCAAACCTTGTTGATAAATATTCCGTATCAACTTCACAAATAACACTTGATGGTCTTGAAGTATATATTCTAGGTACTGACGATGTTTATCGTCATAGTGTTCTTTTTATTTGTCTTTGTATATTTTTCAACTTTACTGTTTATTCCATTTTTGGTAATATACTTTTGGCGTAGCTCGGTATATATACATCCCGCCAGTGCTTTGGACTTTTTTGCATTCTTGTATTTCATTTTTTGCTTATGTACTTTATAGTGATTAAGATTATAACACAATGTTGACAGCTGTACCCCAATTTTTTACATTTTTATCTATTGTGCTTGTTTGTTTTGCTCACACATTGTTGTCAATATAATAGACTTCTAGATGTCAATTGTATCGCGGATAAAAGACTAGAAAATCAGTATCCTTCTCTCAAATCAGTCTACGGACGACTGGGATATCAGGGTGAGGTTAATGATATGACTATGAAACCTTTGTCAAAGGGTTTCAGATTATTTAAATTTATAGCTTTATGTGTATAAATTATGGAATTCTGAAAATGTATCAAAATGATTAATGCATAAAGATTCCTGCAACCTTGATAGATATTATATACAAGAATATAAATTCTTAAAATAGGGTTTTTATTCATTATTGTAGAAATTACATGTAAATACATTCCGGAATTCAAAATGTCAGCTTCCTTTATTTAGTGTTAAAGAGCTGAAAGGCAGACTACATCGAAGAAGGGAATCGTCAGCTCTCTAACACTAAATTTTATAAAGAATTAACATGTGATCCAACCAAGGAAATCAACAAAAAAATAAATGAAGTCCTCTCATAAATGAATAAAGATAAACAAATTGATGACGATACGTACGATTATCTATGCCCAGACGAAACTTGCACAGCCGGTCGATTTTATTTACTTCCAAAACTCCATTAAGAAGGAATTCCAGGGAGACCTATAGTATCAGCTAATGGCCATCCCACCGAAAAAATTTCAGAATTTGTTGATTACCACCTTAGACCACATGTTAGACAACTGCCATCTCATATTCAAGATACAACTGACTATTTGAAGAAAATGAATTCGTTAAGTCCTTTACCTAATGACACAATTTTGGTTTCGATGGATGTGTATTCTTTATACACTAATATTTCAAAAGATGAAGGAATAGCAGCGTGTGAAAAAGTATGGAACACTCGAAAGATAAACATCCCCAAACTGACTCTCTAGTTTAATTGCTTAAGCTAGTGCTTGAAAATAACAACTTTATTTTCAACGACAAGCACTTTTTACAGATTGACGGAACTAGCTATAGTATGGGAACAAAAATGGCACCTTCTTTTTCCAACATTTTTATGGGAGATCTCGAAGAACGCATCCTTTTGAGTGTGCCATACAAACCCTTGTCATGGCTCCGTTTTATTGATGATATTGACATAAAATGGAACGATACTGCAGAACATCTACAAGATTTCTTAGATCATTGTAACCAGTTCCATCATTCAATTAAATTTACATCTGAATTTTCAAGCGAGGAAATTGCTTTTCTCGACACCACCACATTTGTAAAAAAAGGGGGTCATGACAACTGATCTCCACACAAAGAAAACTGATAAACACCAGTTTCTTTCTCGAAACAGTTGTCACCCGAAACACTGCTCCAGGAGCATTCCTTACAGTCAAGCCATCAGACTAAAGCGAATTTGCTCCTCGGAATCCAAACTCAACTATCGTTTGGGACAACTCAGAAAACAACTAAAATCATGAGGATACAAAACCAAAAATAACACAGAAGCTTTTGATAAAGCCCAAGAAAAAAGATCGTAATATCCTCATGGAATACAAAGATAAGACGACCCGCCCAGATAGAATTCCGTTTGTTGTCACCTTCCATCCCGATTTGACAAATATTTCATCTACTGTCCGCAAGCATTGGCGTCTTATCGAAAATGACTCTTCCTTAAGAGAAATTTTTCCATCACCTCCTGTTATTGCCTATCGCAGACCCAAAATCCTCAAAGACATACTTGTTACATCTAAAGTGAAAAAACACGAGACTTTTAAAATTAGGTGTTACAAACAATGCGACAGAAGCAATTGCAAGTGCTGTAAAGTCGCCAACACTGACCAGTCTTTCACCAGCACAGTAACAAAGCAGCGATACAACATCTATGTTATATCTAATTGTAAAACGGAAAATAGTATTTATATTCTAACTTGTGGAACTTGCAAGCTGCAATATGTTGGCGAAACAGAAACTAAATTCAACATCAGACTGAATAATCACCGGTCTTTTTATACCAAAGGAAGAAACTGCCCAATCACGAGACACCTCTTAAGAACAGGACATACTTTTAAAAATATCACCTTTCAAATAATAGAGGTAATCCAAAATTGGGACACCCAAAGTAGAAAACAGAGAGAGAGAGATTCTGGATGCATCAGCTACGTACTCTTGAACCTGATGGACTGAATGAGAGAGATGAAAACAGTTTTACCCAAAACCAAAGGAATAAATCCTGAACTTCATACTATTTAACTAAAACAATTATTTGTTTTGATTTAAAAATCGCAATGTACAATAAGCGGAAAAAATATTTTATAGACATGTACATTAAGCTGCAATAATTTCTTTACAGCCTCTGATTTTTTACCTGGTTGGCTGCACGCGCCTGATGAAGCTAATATGTTTAGCGAAATATTGCGTGAATATATAAAATATAACAACTATCTATATAACACTCATTAGTGTGTTAAAGTTACATTCTTATGCACTTATATAATTTAATTTAGTAACTGCATCAGTTTATTTACAAACTGATCCACGCATAGATAGATTGAATGTTGATTGTTGCTATTTTTAGACACTATATATATAAACCAGTCTAAATTGAAAACTACGTTCAAACCTATGATTGCGTTGGATAAAAACCGCAATTTTTATACGCGTGCATGCAAAACAAATTTCTTGATAGAGGGGTCTAAATAAAGCACAAACAACATTTTCCAAATGACCAAAAAAAGTGAAAAAGTATATTTTAACAAAACGCATTTGACTAACAGGTCGAACAACAGATGTTCTTGAACATATATATATATAATTCGTCTAAATAACAGCCCAACAATGTTAAATCCGTTAATTTGCAGAAGCAAATTTTTGTTCTTCCCTGGCCGGGATTCGAACTATGCTACTGAGATATCGTGGCACCAAATCGCCTTGCACTATGCCCGACGCGCTAGACCACTCGACCACCTAGGCTCGACAAAAATCAAGCTTTCGGTGGCCGGACGTTACCTTTCCTCGTCAGTTTTTATCTAGCGTCGTAACATAGTACATGATATATAAGGCATGAAGATGGAATATTACAGAGCAGCTGAATTATCTATCGTAGAGGATCTTACAAATTAATGTAGGATGCATTCACAGAAACAAATTAAATTATAAGTGCGTCTGAACCAGTGACAACTCTACGACAGATTTTATCTATCGGATCACCAGTGATGGTGATACAAGGCTGAAAACACATTCTGGATATATAATTCGTCTAAATAACAGTCCAACAATGTTAGATCTGTAAATTTGCGGAAGTATATATATATATATACATATATACAACCAAGTCTAAATTGAAAACAACGTTCAAACCTATGATTGCGTTGGATAAAAACCGCAATTTTTATACGTGTGCATGCAAAACAAATTTCTTGGTAGAGGGGTCTAAATACAGCACAAACAACATTTTCCAAAAGACCAAAAAAGTGAAAAAGTATATTTCAACAAAACGCATATATATATATATTGCAGTGACGATGTAGGTACTTTTCGACAGTATTTTGTATACTTAGATAGTTATTTTGATGTTCTGAATACATGTACATGTATTTCACGATGTAATATAAACCCATGACATATCCTATATTTCAACTAATTAGGGATGCGATGGAGGTTATCCCAAAGGTAATTGAGAGATATGAACATTTGTATGTGACGTCACCAATTCAAGATACACTCGGCAGGTTAAAAAATTCGCAATCAAAAGTGCTTCTACAGAATTTGTAAAAACAAAAATCAAGAAATTATGCCTGAAAAAAGGAAGCTCATAACGCAAGAAAAAGCTGTCAATTTAAGATATATTTTAAATGACAGTGATCTTTATTAAGATTTATTTACTTATTTATTTGCAATAACTATTCATTCTCTTCTGTTTCATTCCAACATGATCATATTGCTTTTTTTTTGTGTTTTTGCTTGACACATTTGAGTGTAACTTGCAATTAAATTATCATATTCACTTCAAAATAAATCACCAATAAAAAAACAAGGCATGTCATCAAAGCGTCAGACAAACAGGAAAATTATCGGACAAAAGCACTTTATGAACCGGTTCTAAAGATAGTTTAAACAGCAATGAAACTATTTAGTGATCAACTGTGAACCAGTCCGAGGTACACGACAAATAAGTTATACAGCATCTATTGCACGAACTAGATTGGAGTGAGACCATAGATAATGCATGTAAACTTATGTCTTGGTTTTGACAAAAATAACAATTGTATCATATATTACCTTATGTAAGCAAGCAATTTGACCAAAATCTGAACAAATAAATTTTTTAGATCGTAATCCTTAATTTTCGTTCCTAATAACTGCATTACTCTGTCTTTCAGGTGTAACCCTATCATCATCCGACAATACATCTGATACGGAAATTGATGAAACAATAATTATATTGTCATCTGTTGAAAAGTCTCCATTTAAGGATGCAGAACCAGGGAAAAGTGATTCATTCCAGTGGTTTCAGACCACCATATATGAATCGTGTAAAGAGACAACTACCAATGTCTTAAAGCAGTGATGAGTCATTATCCCGACCTTGAAGAGATACATGTATAACAAACCGACAAAGTTATTGAATCAATGTAAACCACCAAAACCAAAAAGTCACATACTTCACAGACTATCCACACGCAAGGTTAAATGCTCTCTACAAGTCTTTTACAACTTTGAATAGAAGTGTGAATGTTGAGGAAATATTTGAGGTTATTATAAATGCTGACAAATATTTCAATTGTGTATATGTTGCCCAGTATGTGCAAAAACCAGTTGCTTTTATTACCAACATGGAGAAATCAAAAGACCCTCGCGACATTCACGGGGATGAAAATAGTGTCTGGCGAATAAAAAACAAGGCCAAAAGAAGATAGAGTAGACCAGACAGGGAAATTACAATTAATGGGAACAGCCGAGGAAACCGACAGATGTACTTATGAGCTTTAGAGAACATATTCCTTCCATAAAGAAACACCAATTTCCGTCGGCTGATAAAAGAGATTCCTTGATCTCCACATGCTATTCTTCAGTTCTATTTTACTAGAGATATAGAACCAGTTGTACTCAAACCTCATGGACGTTTTAAATTGAGGCATGCAGCACCTTACCGTAGAGTGGTGACACCAAGTACACTGAAGAGAATGACTGAACTAAGTAGGTCAACAACATTAGCTAAATCAATTATGACAGGCGTCATAAATGAAAATGGTGGTATTGAAACTTATGGACTTAGCTCCTATCCATGGAATGAACAGCAGTTGAAAAACATAGGACAAATAAAGAGGTAATGGTTGAAGCAACAGAAGTACTTCACATTATGATAATCAGAATCAAGAACAAACTTTCATAAGCAAATTTGATGTCCGGCGTGACTTTATAGTAGTATAAGCATCTAATCATCAGTTGGATGATTTAAAAAAATTGCACAAGACATCCATGTGGTATAATAGGTATCGATCCTACATCTCATTTCGGGAATTTCGATGTAACAATAACATGAATAACAACATAAAAGTATCCTCTCTAGGAAGACATTGCGCCTGGTAAATATATGATGAACAGTAGTTCAGTACTTGTAGGACAAATATGTGTTCGTAAGGAGAAGAAAACTACTATATACATTAATCTCTTCTCAACCCTCATTGTAGCAGAAAAAAAACTGAAATGCATCAAAGCGATAGGTAGTGATGGAGAAATATCACTGACAGATGCCGTATTAATGCATTTGAAGGACATATACAGCTAAAATGTTTCAATCACACGAGAAAAATATTCGGAATAAATTAATCAACATGGGTATATATTTTGGACGTAAGAAAGAAAGAAACTAAATGTTGCAAAGCAGCTAGAAAAGTCTGAAAAAGATTTAATTTAACTAGAAAAAAAAAACTTAACCATGATATGGAGAATAACAGTTATTAAATATTTAGTTATTCCTAATATTACAGTTTCAACTTTGGGCGAAGAGTATTTAGACAAGTTAACATAAAAAATGTATCTATGAATCTTTATTGAACAATAAGACAGAAAAATTAAACGCACTGTTATAAGATACGACCAATGAAGCGGATAAAAAATGGTGAATATAGATATAAGAAGATGTGGTATGAATGCCAATGAGACAACTCTCCATCCAAGTCACAATTTATAAAAGTAAACCATTATAATCTATTAATATAAGTTTGATATAAAGATTAACTGCTAGTAAATTTCTTAATTGGATGGTCATACCAAAATGTTATCTAAATAAATTTGGAAGCAATCTACTTATCTTACGAATGAACGCTAATAACGTATAGTCTTTACCAGGTACTAAAGAGTTACCAGAATTTTATCTTCATACGATTAGAGTATGGTTAAAAATCAAAATACTAAACTAAATATCCAAGTAAATACAGACTTATCCGTCAAAAAGTTATTTGGGGAAATCAGTTGATCAAATTTCAGAAAAAAAACACTACTTTTTCAAGACTGGATAGACAGCAATATCATTCATATAAATGGTACTATTGATGAAAATGGGGTCTTTTCAGAAATTTTAACATAAAAATAAATAAATTGGATAGCTGAATTCTCAAAATTTAAAAAGCAATCCCAAAAGACTGGTTTAAAATATTAAAAGAAGAAAGTGCAAGAAAAACTAGAGTTTTAACAAACAACTTACTGTATATAAGTGAAAAGAATAATTATAATAACATCTAACATAACTAGAAAAGATAGATTCAAAGCTAATGTATACAATTCTAATAGAATGGACAAAGAAGTTCCAATTTGGTATCATTAATGAAACATAATATTAAATTGTGAAAATGTTCAAATTGAAGCTCAATATGTGCAAAAATTTATTCATAAATATTTAAAAGATAATAAACTGAAAAAGAAGCAGATGGAAACTATTAAACTTTATTCTTCCAAACAAACTTTTATCAAAACAATGGAAAATAAGCCTGTACTCTAACTGAACCTTACAGAAGACTATGAACATTTTTTTTAACTTGCCACTTTATAGATGAGTTTTGGGAAACTATATATAAAAAAGAAGAGGTGGTAGGATTGCCAAAGAGACAACTCTCCACAAGAGACCAAATGACACAGAACATACCATCTATAGGTCACCGTACGGCCTTCAACAATGAATAAAACCCATACCGCATAGTAAGCTATAAAGGGCCACGAAATGACAAATGTACGAAAAACAAATATAATATACAGCAAACAAAAGACAACCACTACATTACAGGTTCCTGACTTGGGACAGGCATATAGAGAGTGTGGCGGGGTTAAACCTAGTTTGAAGGCGAGCCAACCCTCCCCAATCTTGGACAGTGGAGTAAAAGTACAAAATTAGAACAAACTATGAAAATCAGTTAAAAAGAGCTTAACTCGTTAGATCGGTACAAAGTAGAAATACATCTAACAAAAACACAAAGTGAACATAGCAGGGAACTTGTACATCCCCACAACAAAACGACATTAAGTACGGATATGACTCGTAGCTACTGACAGCTAGTGCAAAGTATATAACAACTAATAAAACAAATCATGCATCTAAGACTAAAATATCAATCAGTAGACATCCAGCATCCAATGGATTTAGTAAAAAGACGTCATTAACAGTCAGAGAAAAACACGATATTGTGCAATGCCAAGATACAGGTGTTGACAGATTGTAGTAGCGCCATGAATGTGCATATGTAAAAACAATAATATTTAGTTTGATTTTAATTTATTCATAACAAAATCAATATTAATACCAATAAAAACTATATTCAAAGATCTAATTATAATGTTGGATTGGTAACCTTTTTGAATAAGTTTATTTAAAGGATCGATAAGTTTACCCGAATCTGATATAAATTTCATTATTCATTAGTAAAAGTGAAATGATGAATTATGAACTTCTTTTATTAACGGTATCTGCAAAAGTACATACATAATGAATGTTTGATAATGGGATACACTTTATATTCAAAGCCGCTTTTTGAAAATCAGACAGTCATGTTTCCACATGGTGATTGCATTTAATAGTTTTGCATTTTTGAGTGACAAACAAGTCGAACGAAATGACTCTGGTTACATAATAAATCTTAATTTCTTATTTAAGCGTATTTAATTTAAGGTCTCATTTTACGAACAAAAAATTGATATAAATTTCAGAAGTCTGTTTTTGTAAAGAAACAAAATTACACCACCTGGAAAATATACTTTTGTAACAAATGGATATCATTTGTCTATATTAATCAAGCAATGAGAGTGTTTGTCCGTGCCGCTCTAAAATACGTGGCTGCTTTAGAAGATTTAAAAGTGAAATTTATTAATAAATACTAGTCAAAGTGCAGATACCAATTGGAGGCCCTCTATTGTTGTTGTTGAGTATAATCACACGGCGTTTTTAGTTTTGTTTTGCTTTATTCTACGGAACAAAATTTTCTAACGATATTATTTATCTCATACTTTATTCATGGATTCTGATACTCCAACTTCATTACCCTGTTTTTATTGCACGAAGAAAATAACCTGGATAGTAAATTATTTTTTTGTGATGTTTCTTGTGGTTTTTTTTTTTTCTTTTTAGGCACGTACTTTGTTTTCTGTTATATATTTACAGTATGTATTGAATTAGTATAGATACTGATTTTGTATCTGCAAGATGAATCAACTCATTTTGTCATATGATTCATATTTATGTAAAAACAACAAAAGAATAGAACTATTATCTCCGCCAATCCAATCAATCAACTGTCACTATTTTAACAAGTTTTTCAATTTTTTTTACCTTGAACTTTACAGTTTATCAGAATCAATATAAAATGTCCGTGTTAACAAGTAAACAGATAGATAATATTCATGTTGTATGTATCACCAATCAATCAATGTATCATTTTGTTCAATACTTGACCTACATCAAAAATGTTCTTAAATACATTTTTCTCTAAGTGCCTAATATTACGAAAATAAATAAGATAACATTGAATTCTTCCTCAACTGTCGAAAACTTGATGGTCTCCGCTGTTAACGAAAGAAAACAAATAATTACTATAGATAGAGGTATCCGGTAAAAATAAGGTATTATACTTCGTAAAGTAAAATAATGTGTTTAAAGATACACAATTTAACTGTTATCAATTAACTAATACATTTCCTGCATATTCATATATAAAAGTCGTTGCTAAATAAACAGGAAAATCTTTTTTTGAGTAATATGATATACATTTCATTATATAAGGAGTGTATAATAAGCTTAATTTGGACAGGTTTTTAAACCAAACCTTCAGAAAATTAAATTTGTTTGACAATCATCGGAAGTCTTCCAAGTTCCTTGGTCAAGCAAGCAGAATTTGCAGATTGTATCACAATAATGTAAATTAACCATTTCGACATCCTAAGCCTTATGGAATCCCTAAACTTTGTGCGCGTATTATAAGATCACAACATACGTTATTATCGAATAATATCAAAATAGTAATTCTTTGAGGGAGATAACACAGAAAACATTTGATATCGTCCTTGTTCTGCATCTTTTCTGTGAAACTTTCTCGTTGTATTTTAAATCGAATTCCTAGAAGTCATAAACCCAACTACGTTAGTTGTGTCTATGTTAACTGTAAAATTTGAGGCAACAGTAGTATACCATGGACCTGTTGATCGACCGTGTCGTAGGATTAGTCCTAAGAAATATCTTAGGACATGATTTAAGATAGACTTAGTACTGTCCTAGAACATGTCGTAGCATGCAAATCGAACAACCACTGAATTACAGACTGTGACAATCTTTCAGAGTATGCCTCTTGTTCTAAATTGACAAAGTTTCTTTAAAACTACGGATGAAATCAGTGTTGACGGAACCAAACCATAGATCTAACAACACATCCTTGACCACAAATATGTCAACTTTCAACAATAATAGTTGTGCACCTGTCCATTTTCAGTATTCTTAATAATAAAATCATTGACTTCGACATTATTCGATAATTTGACAAAAATAACAGCGAATACCAGAAACAAGGTTTGTAACATGTTCCATTGTTTTGCAGTTGATTGTGCTATCTTTCATCTTAAACCCTCAGAAATTTGTATAATATCATTATAAGAATAGAAAAAAAAATATCAGGGCAATATGTTAATGGCAACCATCGTATTCGTCGTTGTCTGTCCGCGCAATTAAGATATTTTTGGTAGGATCTATTACAATAATTGTAAAATGGTGCATGCACATATCATACCTCTATATAAAATTCTTATTTAGCCTCCTCTAATGATATGAAATAAAGCCTTAAATTTCATAAAAATTATCATCTGGTGTAGTGAAATTGGTACTGAAAATGTTTTAACTTTGGTAAGGATCAGTTTAAGTTATTGGATAAGCACAGATATAGACAGCACAGTCTCATTTAAAAGCGCGTCGAACGCATGAAATTTATAACATGTTGTTTTCATTTTTTTAAATCAACCATGTGTCTTATTCTAAATAGAACAACGCAGATTATTGTCAAAATTATTATTCCCCTGCATTTTTGTCATGATAATCGCCATATCAAAACTTGAAGAGATTTGATCAATATGTATTAATGGTAAAGTGATTATTAAAATTTCGCACAAAAAGTTGAAAGTGTTGGCAGCTGCCTACTATCTGTTTGAAAATCAAATCAAAATTATGTACAGAGTTAATTACCAGTAGAATGACAAAATTTCAAATATCTGTGACCTTTTTTATATGCTTTGGTCATACATATTTAGGTATTTATTTTAAAAGCCGTCCACATGCTATTGCTAAACACTGCTGTATAGAAAAACATTACCGGTTCAAATTTTACTGCACTATATGCACATTTCGACAATTAATGTCGCTTCGATGATGCTCTAATACAAAATATTGGAAAATCCTTAACCTAATACAATCGTTGAAGAGCTAATAAAACGAAAAAAAGGCCAAAGGGGACCAAACCCAGGAAATGAACCAGAGCTATGCACAAGGGAGAGGCATTCCTTATTTCAAAACGATTTTGAAATTTAACACCAAATTTAAATAAAACAATATCATATTTGCATGCCAGTACCGCAATACTGGCTACTGAGGTAATGATACCCTCGGGGACGAACAGTCGAGCGATGTTTGAAGGTGAACCACAAATTGAAATGTTGAACGGAGTACAAATTTTCTTATCCACGAAAATGCAATTTTCCTCAAGTCTCAAAAATTGGTACCCACGATAATAAATGAATCTACAGTACAAACGTTTAAGAGCTGATAAAACCAAAAAAGAATCAGACCTATGCATGAGGGAGATGCAAATTTTGATAGAACAATATGGCAGTTTCGTGCCAGTATTATAATGGAAGGATATGGAATAAATTTCAATTAGACCATCAAAAAGCACGAAATAATAAAGAAGAGAAATGTCATAATAGATAAAACGTAGTAAGTACTTCATGATGAACTTTAAATGGTCTATTAACCAAACAAATATTTTATCATTGCACTTCTTTAGCATGCCAGTTATCATAATCATGATAGGGTATAAATGTGATGGACACTTAATCACATTCAATACAAATAATATATAAAAGACTGAAATATAAACATATGGTACACACAAGGGCATTCAGTCGAAAATTATTATAAATGTATTCTCGTTGTGAATTCAGGTGATATTGGGTGATTCGCTCTGAAATATATTTCTGTATACCATTATGGCAGTAGTTTACCGATGTTCAAATCTTGTAAATCGATTCAGAAGAGACAAACAAAAACACAGGGAATCGCATGAACTTCGAAAGGAGTGAGACCGGGTACGTCGACAGGATAAGCGTCTACTCCTAGATAATGCATCACCTGCCATGTGAATCAACACTCAGTCAAAATGTCACAATCGGGAATAAGACACAATCGGAAAAATTACAGATCAGGCGAAATATAAGTTCGCGAAATAATGTCACTAGTGAGTTGAGACACAGACACATATTTTTTGCTCTGGTAAGGCCTTAAAAAAAATAATCTGTGTTTCCGGTAACATCATTTTGAAAAATAGGGTCGGTAGGTCGGATTTTTTTTTTTTTTTTTTTTTTTTGACATTGTAAACGAAATCCGGAAAATTATCACGGTTTTTCCAAGTCCGGGTCCGTAATTAGTTTCAAATACCGGAAGTGCGGCCATTTGCAATGTTTTTGAAGCACCTGCTGTGCAAATTTCTTGGATTTTAACCTATTTGGAATACCTTTTGACATAAATAAAATGTTTTACTGGCTTTCTGTGCCAGTAGAAGCAAGTTAGATAAATAATTATGTCGATTAACAGAAGCCTGTGTCAAAATCAGGGTCGGTTGATACCAATTTTTTTTTTTTTTTGAAGATCCAATAAAAAAATTAGGGTCGGGGCTAAAAAACAGGGTCGGTCGGGTTACCGGAAACACAGATTTTTTTTTTCTCGGCCTAATATCGTCATACATTTTATTATCTAATATTTTAATCATACATGTTGTGTTGTAATTTGTAGGAAACAGTGTTATTTTTCAAATCCTTGCGCTGAACATTCAATAAGTCTAAAATGAATACAATTGTATTCTGTCAGATAATGTTACTGAATTGACCGTTTAGTTTTTTCATCAAACACCTAAGAACCAAGGTAATAGCTTTGTCGATTCTTTGGTACTTTTTTTGCAATGAGCATTGAGTATACAGCATTAGTCTGTCCATTTGTTTGTTGCTTATTTTTTGATATTTCATAAATTTTGATATTATTTTGCATATATATTTGTAATCTTACGAGATGATATCATCCTCTCAATAAAGAAATGGGTCTCTTTAATCTATATTTTATGCTGTCCTCTCCTTTTCAAAAAATCATGTCAGAGTTGTTGTATAGTTACTACATGTATAAATTAAAGGATCATCTACATTTAATAGATGCATCGTTTGTTTAAGTGAGATAAGCAGTATTAATTCACTATGACTTACATTTCATGCTTCACTGACTTTCGGTGAAAAAACACATCAAACCACCTCAATTTTATATACATGACTTCCTTAAATTTTTAATTCCAAACAAATTTGTAGGAGTTATCCCATGTAGATCAAGTTTACATTTACGAAGGATCAGTTAGGATTTTACCCTGACTCGGGTGTAACCATGTTGCAGTGAAAAACTCATCATAGAAACAAGGATTAAAATTTTGAACGCCAGACACACGTTTCGTCTACAAAAGACTCAACTGTGATGCTCGAATCAAAAAAATTAAAAAGGCCAAATAAAGTACGAAATTGAAGAGCATTAAGGACCAAAAAATTCCGAATGGTTTTGCCATATACAGCAAAGGTAATCTAATACGGGGGTAGAACATCCTCAGTTTTTCGAAAAATACAAAGTGTTGTAAAAAAAGGTTTGTATGATATTCAAAACGGTTTGACTTATGAAATATTAGATACATGTACTAGGAATAACCTCCTTAAAACTAGGGGCTATCTTGCTAGTCCATAAAAAAATAACATAAGCGTACGCTCGAATTCCTTACATATAGTATATTTAAAACCATAGAATACGAAATTTAGTGGTAAAATATGGAACCAATCAAAGCACCGCTTGCGCCACAGTGTCTGTGTTGTGTTATAAGCTGAAAAAGTGACATATCTAAAAAAGAATTATGTGTCTTGCCAATCCCCTTTTTTCTTTATGTCATTATGTTGAATGAAAATGTATAATTTAAACTTCATACTCAGGTTATCTGCTCCAATTAAGCCTTTTACTCTCAAAAGATTATGATTTTTATATATACATTGAAGAATATAATTTCTATACATTATTAAGTTGCATATATAAAGGACGTAAGTAAATTCCAGGTTACCATGGTTACCATTTACTAAAGGACATCAAACTTTCATAGATTCTGATATGCATGTGTTCTGGTAGATGTACATTTGAGCATCAACAGAATCTGTTTGATGAATATTTAAAAACGGTAATTTATTTTTCTCCGTAGGCGACAATACTTACTTTTCCAAATTTAACACTTTTTATAATAAAAACCTAAGACAAAACTGTTATGTGTAATATTAGTACTTTATTATTCTATTTTAGAAATTGAAGTCAAATGGGGGCATGACCATCTTCGAACAGAGCTTGTTAATAGTAGTCATGGCCACCGTCAATTTACATCAAAATTTCTGAACATTTTGAAGCCTTTAGCTATTAATATATAAATAAAAATATATTATACCCTAACATCCAATCACAGCGCTCCAAAGTTGACTTCCTTCACTTGCCTTGGATACACAAAAGGCAAACTCAAAGCCGGAAAATATACTTTGTTTTCCCCTAAAGCAGAATGTCAAGTCCCTATTTCTTTCCGGTCCAACACTATTACCTGTTTAGCGACGAGGTGATAGTGTTATATTATCAGATAACACATTAAACCTAACAAGGATTTGCGTCCAATTATATATGTTTTGGTGTTTTTTGCAACATTTTTGTTTTATATGATATATGAGCTGGAAAAGGAAATGAGTGAACAACAAAAACGTTCCGTTTTACCAGGTAATTATATTGTGGATTTATTTCATAAGCATTAACAACAAGTGTAAAAGAAACTTTGTGAAATCTTTTAAAAATTCTAAATTTTTAAGTTTAAAGTCGGACACGGAAGTTTCTTTTTAACTTGTTATTGTTTTTATAAAAAATTTAAACAGTACAGCCAAGATCATTATTTCGATCTTTTAAGAGAAAGTCTCAGGTCAAACAATCTGAAATCAATTTTCGTCCAATTTTTACAGCAATGGTATACCTCTTTTGTTATTCTAAGCGGAAGATAGACATTCCTTTTTCTGAAGTGGTCGTGTTAAACGTTATCAATTTGATGAATGTTGATCAAGGTTATTTAATAAGATGCTGTGAACCTTAAATACCCAACCTAATCAAGTAATTTGCAACATTCAAACCAATCTTTTGTTTTGTACATTTTAGCATTGGCATCTCTTATTTCTATGTTTTAATTGTTGAATTAAAAAAACATGATTATTTTAGGATATTTACAGAGAAGAAACGAAAAATGGAAAATATTTTCTAATATATATTCTACAGAAGGAAAAGCTGCAATATATTATAAAACGACATTACAGACATATATTGTCACCGAAGACATGTTTCACGAAGAGTTAATATTATTCTTTCTCGACAAAAGAAAAAAAGGTCTTCATTACATAGCATCAACAGAACATGGAAAATCATCATACATAACCAATTTTCTCTGTACGTCAATCTCAGCTGAACATTATGCTCTTTGCAATACACTGATTTTCTATCATAGATGCAGTGTCAGCGATACAGCTAGTAGGGACACATTCTTATTTCTTAAAAGATTTTCTGAAACGATTATCAGTCTTTATCCTGGTGTCGGTCAAACCATATACTTCAACCAAACTTTCCAAATGTACTTTCAGAGAAAGTTCTGCTTGCTGGACATATTTGAATGTACAACAAATTTAATACTAAAACCCCTTCAAAACATATCAACAAAACAGCCCGGAAGAAAACATATTATTCTTGTGGATTTTCTTGATGAATGTTTGTTAATAAAAGGGACTGTGACAATAAAAGGAATTCTACGTACACTAATTAAGTATTTCCCGGAACAATGTTTCTTTTGATTTCGAGACAACATGATCTGAATTATAAACTCGGAGATCTTCATATTCTTTTACTAGAGGATTTGGTTAAAATGCGAACTGGGAGAAACACTAGAGAACCATGTGTCCAAGGTATGCTTTGAACCATATGTTATTTATCAAAATAAGGAGATGTGGTATAAATGCCAATGGGACAATAATCTACAAATGACATTGATATGAACATCTATATTTTATGATAGGCCCTTCAACAATGAATAAACCCTTACCATATAATCGGGTATAAAAAGTCACGTTACTGTCTAAATGTAAAAATCAAAATTCTGATTTATGATAAAACAATAAACGAAAAACAGACATGACAGACATGACAGACATCAAACAACGACAATCATTGAATTACAGGATCTTGACTTTGGACAGGCACATACATGATGCGGCGGGGTTAATATGTTTGTGAGCGCTCAACACATGTTTTCCTTTTGACTTGCACCTGCGAAGATATTCCAAACAGTTCATTTCAAAACAATTTGTTATCAGTTGCAGTCATGCCTGTCATAGTGAACATCTCTGTGCATGTTTACTTCATATTAAGTTTTTTTCAGCTCACTCATGGGCTCATGCATCTAATTATGTAAAGAATGTTACATTGGACTCTAGATCTTTTATTTTTAGTTAAAGTTTTAACATATTCGTGTCTAAGTCATGTTTCAAAGAGTAGTATAGATAGACCAAACGTATTTCAAAACAACGACCTCAGATAGACACTTCTGAAACAAAGCTTAAGGCAGGAGATATTAACAGAAGAATCAAAACTCACAAGTGAAAAAGAGACTGACAACATTATAACAAAAAATGAAAATCGAAAAACGACGATAAGACCAAAAAAAGTCCACAAATCACTACTTAAAACCCAAAGACAGTAACACGAACCCCAACAACAAAGATTAAAACATTTTAAAGCAAATTATCAATGTTACCATTAGTTTATTTATAACTCTTTAATGGACACTTAAGACAGCTGTTTACCAACAAAATACTTTTTTCTTCATATACATTATGATTATACTTTTTGCTTTCTCATTCACTTTGGTAACATTTCGGCTTTTCGAGAATCTGCAGAAGACTTTAATTTTTTATACAAAAGCCCGCAATGGTCATATCTTATTTTTCTGTATGTTATCACGAAGAAGTTCATTATCTCGATTTATCAATTAATGATGTTGATCTGTTTGCACGTTGTTTCACTTGTTTGGCGGTTATTTAAATCTTATAATTCGTGACCCCAAATCAAAAATTCGTCAGTTTGATTTTTTCGTTGCTGCCATTTATTTGTTATTTATTTGGAGGTAAAAAGTCGTCATCTCAATTTTATTTATTCGTTGTTTTGATTTTTCGACGGAAAATATTCGAAATAATTCAATAAAATAGTCCTTTCAAAAATATGATTGCAAATGTATTCCCTGCAATATTTACATAATAAATATAGACACTTTTTAAATGAAAAGGGTAAATATGCTGGAACTGTGATGATGCGAAAGCTGTAATTTGTCCTCTTGGCAACATCAAAATAAGTTCCATCAACACAGTTGGTCAACATGTTGTAAGTATTTCTATTGGCACAACTCGCCACCTTTAATATTGTATGTATTTTTATAAATCATAGTAAAGATCCATCTGAGTTCCATTCAATTGAAGAATTTGATAACACTTACCGTAACCTTGATGGTATTATTGTTTTATGACTATAAAAAAAATAATTTCTTAATAAATCATAAGCATAAATCTACCCATAGGAACTTACTTTAATAAATCTGACATAAACAATGAAAATTGTTTGTTTCTAGATATTAGATATTTCAGTTTCAAACGAGTAATTCTGTACATGAATTTATGACAATAGAAACCCGATTATTCGTTCCCTGTTTTTCAGTGTCCTTTTTTGACGATGGTGTTCCTTTTGGTCCCTTCTCGCGATGTGTATATTCCCCAACTCGCCAGTATATATAATGAAGTTTTGAATTTCAATGAAAGTAAACAAAGTTTAACTGGTAATTTTTTTAATAAGGGATTTGGTTTCCAGAATTAACTTAAAATATATACTAAATAGTGTAATGATACATATATTTGGTATGGAATTTTATTTTGACTCAACCTTTAGAAACAGTATTATAAATGGGGTGTCGCATCTTAATTTTTACGGTGATGATGTTTTTAAAACCCGTAAATCATCCCCGGCTTTTGGCAGGGTTCGTGTTGCTCGATCTTTAGTTTTTTTATGTTGAGTTTTGGTCGTTTTCCTATTTTGCCATGGCGTTTTCAGTGTGCCATGGACTTAGCAGTTTGATTATCCATTTAGTATATTCCGCTACGTTTTAAGATACCATCCATGTAAGCTTATTGATCCTTTGAATATACTTACTCTAAACTGTTGTCACTGTAGTGAGATGCTTGTCGTTGTCTTTCTGTGTACTTTTTTTGCATTGCACACATTTCATCCTTTTTTGGACAGTTTTTCTCGTCTTTACACTAAATCTGTTGTATGTGAACTGATTACATTTACAGTCTAGGAAAGCATGATTAAACAATAAAGTGTATTTGGCTTTGATATAGCACTCAGTAAGTGCAAGTACTCTTAAGATCGTTATTTATTAACAAGATGAGAAACTTATTCCTTGAAAACTTACTAGCTATTCCGATATATGTTTGTGCATATACAAAAACTACACGTTGAATGCACATGTTACAAGCTGTGTATCAACAGACAAAAAACATTTAAAAAAAAAGAAAAAATGAGAGAACTTCTCAGGATTCGTAACCATTTATCTTATTGACCATGTAACACAATAATAAACTATTTTTTAATATCTATATTATAAAATTTATCATTTGAATCTCCTGGTTTATCTTTTAACTAATACAATGTATGGGTTCATTGTACCATTAAGAGTATTTGCAAACAACCAAAAGTGCAATAAACGAAGTAAAAAAAATGTTTACTTTGTGTCTTTTTTAATTTGTTGTTTTTAAGTTGTTTTGGTGGTTTGTGTTAAACTGGTGAGTCAAAACGTTTCCACCCGATTTGTTTTACAGTTTGATCTAATGATGGGCTGTAACATCACTGAAAGGGGGAGAGTTCAGCGCGCCCGCAAACTTGTTTTGTCTCTTTTTATATCTCAATTAATATAATTTACATTAGTTTAGAGATGTTAAATATCATAAATAGATTAGGAAGATACAAGTCAAGGTGCCAAACAAAAACTGAGGGAATAGCATGAACTCCAAAAGGATCGAGACCAGGCTCGGTCAAATCGTCACGATCGGAAATTAGTCCGAATCGAGAATTAGACACAATCGGGAACTTGGGACAATCGGCAAAATTATACTTCTGACGACTATTTTGGTATCTTTAGATCTAAGACCGCAAAACATGTCGCAAGTGAGTTGAAACATAGACATATCGTATCGATTAGTCAATTCGTGATGGTGTCCGTAAAACATAGTAACAGAATACACTACTGAAGTCCAACCTTTTTGGTCTCTTTTGGTCATAAAATTCCTGGTTTCTTTTAATTTACAAGCACTGGATAGATACCTCTTCTTGTTAACTGTTTGTCTCCTCGAGTTATCATCAGCTTATTAGTCATTGCTTCAGTTCTGACATAATCTATAACATTCCATGGTAAAATTCCCTGTTGACAATTTAAGAATTTAGAAAAAGAAATGAAACTGGTTTCAACTTCCCCAGGCTCAAATTTCCTCAGATAAAATTGAACGTGAAAAATCTGATAAAATATCTCTAGACAGTTATTTGATTAAAATTATGAATACTGTTGATATTCGTATATCTAATTTTGAAAACAATTCTGAAATTAATAATAGGGTCCATGAAATACCCATTTCTAGAATAAAAAATAAACTCAAAGTACTCGCAAAGCGGTTTGTGTTCGTACCGGCAGACAAAACAGCCAATAATGTAGTGATGGCGTGACGCATATACTACACGAAAGTTCTCCGAAACGAAGTTATCAATTCTTCTACATTCAGGTCCGTACGCTCCACAGAGAGTCCAATTGAAAGTCCCGACTATGTATGGTTACCTAAATTACACAAACAACCATTCAAATTTCGTTTCATCTCCGCATCTAGTAAGTGTTCTACTACTAATCTGTCAGTGTTTCTAACTACCTTCCTTACTACTATCAAAGAAATTGTTATTAACCTTTGTAATAAAGCTTATGAAAATAATGGTATTAATTATTTTTGGGTGTTAAAAATTCTTTAGAGGTTTTAGATAAAATACGTGCTTTTGATAGTCCTTTCAATTCTGTTGACAGTTATGATTTTTCTACTCTCTACACTACGCTTCCACACAATTTTATCAAGAAAAGGTTTTCATATTTAATTAAATGGTCTTTTGAAAAATCTCATTGCAAATTTATTTGCTTTAACTCGTTTAAAGCCTTTTTCTGTAACGAAAAAGGAAAGTATGCTTGATACACTTACTGGAAATGTGCAGATATGATTCAAGCTGTAAATTTTCTCCTGGATATCTTTCGGCGATAAAATGTATAGACAGGTAGTAGGTATTCCTATGGGCACTAATTGCGCCCCTTTAATAACAGATTTATTCCTGTATTGCTATGAATCGCAGTGTATGACCTAACTCAGTAAAGACACGTCATTGTTACATTTGGTTGATACATTCAACAATACCTACCGTTATCTCGATGATATTTTTTCGTTAAATAATCCAGAGTTCTTTAAATATACTACCGAAATTTACCCAAAGGAACTTACTGTAAATAAATATAACATAAACAGCAGTAGTTGTCCTTTTTAGATTTGGACATTTCAATTTCTAAAGGGAAACTCCATACTAAAATTAACGACAACAGAGTCGATTTTTCATTCCCTATTATTAATTTTCCTTTTTAAACGGCGATGTTCCTCTGGCTCCATCATACGGTGTTTATATATCCCAACTCGTTCGTTATGCCCGTGTGTGTAGTGATATCATAGATTTTAACGAACGTAATCAATGCATCATTGGTAAATTATTAAGTCAGGGACTTCGTTACCATAAATTACTTAAAACTTTTACTAAATTCTTTCATAGATACTAAGATTTTATTAGTAAATTTGTCTGTTCCTGTAGAAAACTTATTAAAAACGGTATTTCACATCTTAAATTTTACGGTTATATTGTACTTAAAGCGCGGAAATCACTATGTGATCCGTGTAAACTCATCGAACCTTTAAACAAACTTATTAGTAAAGGTTATTTTATAAATGTTGTAATTAGATCTTTGAATATTGTTTACATTGGCACAAATATCGATTTTGTCAGCAACAAATTAAAACATAACTAAATTTGTATTGTTTTCAAATGTTTTTTTTTTTTTTGGGGGGATGTATAAATACACATCCACGTTCATTTTCTAGATTACTTTATCTATACATAACATTATACATCTCCTACTGCCTGTCGATACTTTTATTTTGGCATTGCACAAGTCATGTCTTCATTGACTGTCCATGACGTTAAAACACTAAATCCCTGGGATGTGTTTTAGTTGATTTTAGTCTCCGATCCATGAATTTTATTATTAATTGTGTTTAGCTTTTAGCTAGCTTTCAGTAACTGCGAGTACTCTCAAATCGTACTTTCGTGTTAATTTGACCTGTTGATACAATTGGTAATGCATTTTTGTAATTTAATGTTTACTTATTTTGTGTTATATCTCGTCTCACTATTTTTTAATATATACCACCGTTGATAAGTATTTAGTATGACGATAAATTTTCACTCCTGTTCTCGTACTATGAACAACTAATTTATTTATTTTGTAAAAAAATATTTCTGTACTCCATGTACTCCTTACAACAAAATTGTTTTTATTTACCTGTGTACGTTATTTTATTAAACTGCACTTTGTCTTTCTGATATTGTTTTACATCTCGCCCACTTTTTTATTAATTTTGTATTGACATTGTGTCATAGATCAAATTTATTCGTTCAGTGTATATTTACTTGTTTTTGTTAATATGTCGTATGATTGAGTTATGCCATTTCAATTGATATTTTATAGTGTGTCTTTCTGTGTTGTGATGTTACACCATTATTTCAGGATAGGGTGAAGGTTGGCGCCTGTTAAAACGTTTAAACCCGCTGCATTTGTTTGCACCTTTCCTAAGTCAGGAACCTGTTGTTCAGTGGTTGTTGTTTGTTGATGTGGTTCATAAGTGTTTCTCGTTTCTCGTTTTTTATATAAATCAGACCGTTGGTTTTCCGGTTTGAATGGTTTTACACGAGTCATTTTTTGGACTCTTTATAGCTTGCTGTTCGGTGCGATCCAAGGCTCCGTGTTGAAAGCCGTACTTTGACATTAACACATTGTAACTTGGATGGAGAGTTGTCTCATTGGCACTCATACCACGTCTTCTTATATCTATTAGCTGAATTTGACGTTTTATAAGTTTTTGTGTGAGGAGCGTAACAACCTGTTTAAGAAGTTCGTATAGTGTTAACATGCACGAAAAGAATCAATCAATCAAAAAGTCTAACATTTTAAAGATTTAAAAACAATCAAGATATCAAATTGCTAAATCCTTACAACGAACTAGTTCATCGTGATATCGGACTGAAAAAAATTAAGTGTGGCCCTTTACGGCTTCTGAAGTTATATGTTGATTGAGAAATATATATTTATTTACGCAGAGTTACGCATATATTAAGCAACAGATCTAATGGCAAGAGTAGATGAGAAGTTGATGAGTTGGCTGTATTTCAGCCAAACAACCCATTTAAAGGTTAAATATAAAAACTGTTTCTGCAGTATCATAAACACGAGGCGGTTGTATAGGATAACAGGTTGTTAAACGTTTTAAATATGTAAAGTCATACAGGCTTTTCCGTATGATGATGATATCAATTGTTCCGTATTTATGACGTTGTTGTTATCTTACTTATTGCAGCCGTGTCATGCTCTAAAGACCAGCATTTTATTGGATATTGTTCAGACTCCACTGAAACTGTTATACAAATATTCATAATATGTAAGTAAAACATAAACAGACACAATCATATGGAGATAATAAAACACCATTTATTCAAATTTTAAATAAATGTGCTCTCTGTCTGTACAAACTGACAATCATACCACATCTCCTTATTTTTATACATATTATCGTATGATTAAGTCGCCAAATTCTTCTTTGACTTTAAAATACTGTATAATTGCTCGATTCTGATTTTTCTTTTCCTTTCAATGCGAATACTGTCGAATTTATCACAGTTTGTTATTTATATGATTTATATTAACAAATTGTCGATATAAATAATAGATAATTTGAATTCTAGAAGCAACTCTCTTTAAGCATTTGTAAGCCAGCCATTATTGTACATTATTGCAATTTTCATATTTCTTTTCTATATTTCAGTGAGTGCACGCTATGTGCAATTTTCCCGGAACTCTAAAGTCACACACTTCCAATTGTTATTCTGTAAGTAAAAATAAAAATTTTGTATAGTGTATTTGTTGGGTTAGAGATAACATCGGGCAACAGACGATTTTGAGTTCTTCATTTTCTTTTTTCTTGTGCAATGAATGTCAAATGTAAATGTAATGTTAATTCAAATTATTTTACTTATCTTATGTCATGAGAGAGAGAGAGAGAGAGAGAGAGAGAGAGAGGTCTTGTGTTGCTTGTTTTTTTAGCATTATTTCCCTTTCAAATCAATTAAATCCTTTAAATCCTTTCGTTTAATTTTAGGTTGCCTTTTTATTCCTAATTTTGTCGCTTTGGGACCAGTGTTTACTGCAGTGTTTTTGCTTACCTGTGGTGTAAGTATTTTCGAAATTTCACTTCAACATTTTGACAGTTGTATGAAATAACATTGACAGTACCAATATTACTGCCCCAGATGCGCATTTCGACAATTAATATATCTTCAGTCAGTGATGTTCGAGATCAAACTATTTTAAAATTCAAATCCTCATACAAACGTCGAAGAGCTGATCAAACCAAAATAGGCCGTAACATATAGCCAAAACCTAATAAGGAATAGAGCTTTGCATAAATAAGATATTTGGCTTAATTTAAAATGTTTCCCAAATTTCATAATAGCAAATTGCATCAAACAATATCTGTATTTCTATGCCAGTACCGATACTGGCTACAATAAAACAGTGTTCTAAACTGTAAATTGTCTTTTAAACATATGCAGATGGGTTATTGCATGTAAAAATTATAAAGCAATAAACTATTTTTAGACATACAGGAACTCTATCCACAAATTGTACATCTGTAATGAACAGCTTTTAATTCTGTTCAGAACAAATCAATACATTTTATTAAAAAGATAATTGTTGAAACATATAAAACGAGACAAGAAAATATACAAAAACGTAAGTCGTTCTGATATTATAATCCTGATCTATCCTTGAGGAATTGTAGGTGATTTAATAATTTCTTTGACTACCGTTCATCAGAAGAATCATCTTTATGACACAGCCTTTCTGTACACCTGACATATGTTTGACCTGAGACTAGGAAAACTAATTTAAAATACCGGTCAGTAACTACCAATACACAATGTCCATATTGCAAACGAATCAGAACTATCGTACACTTTGGTCCTTGATGAGTACACCTTTATTTCAGAAACGAATCAAACACTGTAATAACTCTACGATTTACAATACTTCATGTGCTGTCATATAAGAAGACCAGAACAAATTGAAAACTGTTATTCCTTTTACTAACTAAATTATAGAATAAACTTTAATCTAGGCGTTTACAACCTGTAACCTATATATATTGAACTTTCATCAGTGTTATTACAGTCTAGCGTAATAACAAGGCATGTTTTCCGTCTTCCTCGTCGATGATCAGACCAAGATTCTTCATCCCAGTGGTTGATAATGACCTTAACCATGCTGCTTTTCTGATTCTTAAATCAATGGAGATATCCACAAATATGTTGTACGAAGTAACATAGGGATAATATGACGGATATATTTTTCGGATCGATAATCAAAGTTAGGATATTAAGCCGGGGTCACATATTCACGATTTTTTCTGCCGTCCTTGACAGGACCATTCCCGATTAAAATTTGTCAAAAGTCTGTGAAACGTGGCTGGAAATTGAAACTTTAATTAAAATTTGTAAAAACATTTATTCAATCACGACAACAATCAGATATTGTTCAGGAAGCGTACAAATTCAGCTGTTTACAGCCGAATTTGTCCCATATTAATCCGATTTGTATCTCTCGCATGGTGAAAAACGACCGAATTTGCCCCGACATTGTCCCGAATATACCGAATTGTGATCCGATAGAGATCAGACAGTGACCAGACAGTGAACCGACGCTGACGGAAGATATCCGTTAGAAAACTGTCGCCATATTCGGGATGATCAGATACTGTTGGAACGCAATCCTATCATAGTCTGCTGTACTGCATTGCAAACGGCTTTCATGAACCTGATGTTCAGCGGTTGTCGATTGTTGATGTGATTCATAAGTGTTTCTCGTTTTTCGTTTTTATATAGATTATACTGTTGGTTTTCCGGTTTGAATGGTTTTACACTTGTCATTTTTGGGGCCCTTTATAGCTTGGTGTTCGGTGTGAGCCAAGGCTCCGTGTTGAAGGCCGTACTTTGACCTATAATGGTTTACTTTTACAAATTGTGACTTGGATGGAGAGTTGTCTCATTGGCACTCATACCATATCTTCTTATATCTATTGTCTGGAATCAGTCGTATTGTGTTCTGTAATTGTCGAGACTCTGACTTGGGATTTATTGCCGAATTTCATATTAATAACAGGACTGTTCCGGAACGGTTTGGGCAAAGACGGTTTGCATCCGGCAAGATATGATTGCAATCTGGACTCAATCGGCAAAAAACAGAAATGACAAATTTCTCCAGATCATGCCCGTTCCACCGAACACCGTCCAGAAAACACAGAACATTGTTACAATTTGATCCGATACAGCAGAATCAGTCATGACAAATTGACGATTGTAATCAGACTAGACAAAATCGGCTGAGTCTCCCCGAATGTTACGGGAAATTTATGCGACTGTCATACAAGTGAGAGGTTTCTATAAAACCAGGTTTAATCCCCCATTTTCTACATAAAAGAAAATGCCTGTTCCAAGTCAGGAATATGACAGTTGTTATCCATTCGTTTGATGTGTTTGAGCCTTTGATGTTGCCATTTTATTAGGGATTTTCCGTTTTGAATTTTCCTCGGAGTTCGGTATTTTTGTGATTTTACCTTCTACTTGTCGGGGGTGCTTGGTCGACCTCTCTGGACCATTCCCGACCCGTTAGGATCTGTTATGAACGTTTGCGGCTGCGCTCAAACATCGGACATTTCAGATCATTAAGGATAGTAATCCGACTTTTTCACTTTTCGTGTCTTACCGCTGTCTGATCTCAACCGGGAGCCACAATCGGCACTGTGGGAACGCCACATTACAGATATGTAATTTTGATTTTGTCGGTTTTTATTGACCTCCCCTTTTTTTTTATTTTATAACTTGGAGATCGATTTTTTGTTAATATTTTTTTTGAACAAAAGAGTAATTCATGGTATGTCATTTGCTGGAATATTGCCAGCAAACTACAAAAGATTTGAAAAAGGATCAAGAAAAAAGGTTATTAGCGATGAAAATCGTGAATTAATTGTCGATGTTCATAGTCAGCACATACAAGAGGAGTATAACTATTTAACTTACTTAGCACTTTTCCAAGAGTCATTATCTAATGAATAACTGAACAGCCAGACTGACATCTTGTCAGATTCAGACATATTCGGCTTTAGAATTCAAGCAAGCATTGTTTTCATTGTTATCTATATATAGGTTTTCGTTCATTATTTTGTACATGAATTAGGCAGTTAGTTTTCTCATTTGAATTGTTTTACATTTGTCATTTAGGGGCCTTTTATAGTTGACTATGCGGTATGGGTTTTACACATTAACGAAGAGCGTACGGTGACCTATAGTTGTTAATTTCTGTGTCATTTGGTCTCTTGTGGAATGTTGTTGCATTGGCAATCATACCACATCTTTTTTATACAAAAGAGTTTATTGAATATCATTGAGGAGTAAATGAATTTACACACTAACTGCCAAATACGAACCATTTAGAACTGTGATAACTCCTCCCGTTGCTGAACAACTTCTAAGTGTAATACTTAATTGAACTGTATACAAAAAGGCGAAGGATAATTTCTTGGTCGGTTTACCTTTTTATGTTGAAAGTTTTTACAATGTAAAAATACATTTATCAAAACAAAGGGATTTTCAAATCAATGCCCAAACCAACCTAAGTGTACTTCAACGTAAATATTAATAGACAGTGGCGTAGCTACCCAAGGCTCGACTAGGCACGTGCCTATACATAAAGGAATAGGCCCGGTAAGACCCTTTTTGGCACCAAAATAGCATTTTTACCAATTTGTAAAAATGTAAACTTTTAGCTATTTCAGTTGATATTTTATAGTGTGTCTTTCTATGTTGTGATGTTACACTATTGTTTCAGAAAAAGGGTGAAGGTTTGGTACCATTAAAACGTTTAAACCCGCTGCATTTGTTTGCACCTGTCCTAAGTCAAGAATCTGATGTTCAGTAGTTGTCGTTTGTTGATGTGGTTCATAAGTGTTTCTCGTTTCTCGTTTTTATATAGATTAGACCGTTGGTTTTCCCGTTTGAATGGTTTTACACTATTAATTTTTGGGGCCCTTTATAGCTTACTGTTCGGTGTGAGCCTAGGCTCCGTGTTGAAGACCGTACTTTGACCTATAATGGTTTACATTTATAAATTTTGACTTGGATGGAGAGTTGTCTCATTGGCACTCATACCACATCTTCTTATATCTATTTAAGCTATTTATTGGAAAGAAGAATACTTCTGTTCCATAAATATGGGCTGTTTTCGACAATACAATGCACATGCGTCAGGAAATAGCATCATAAATTCATGCAATATTACCGAAATCTTTGTTAATTTTAAGACGGTTTTTGTCCAAAATGGAAGTGGCCGCATTTGTGTTCAATCTTAATATTTAAACATATGTTGTATTTGATGATAATACATAACATATATAAAGGTTGAGACTGAACACGAATGCGGCCACTTACATTTTAGAAAAAAAAAAACATCTGAAAAGTGACGTTTTATGGCATATTTGATAGATTTTTCATAATTAAGCTTGAATATGAGCGTCTTTACCAAGTCAGGAATATGACAGTTGTTATCCATTCGTTTGATGTGTTTGAGCTTTTGATTTTGCCATTTGATTAGGGACTTTCCTTTTTGAATTTTCCTCAGTATTTTTGTGATTTTACTTTTTAATGACCAAATCAGTCCAAATCTTTTACATAAACTAATTGAATCGACTGAGGTAGACACTTTAGTGTTTAAAAAATGTCAAAAATCCTTCATTAGATGTACTTCGAATAATAGGCCAAAACTAGCCCTTACCGGAACTTCTCCTTTGCCAATTAGAGGTTTCCGATCTAACACTTTAACATTCTACACAGAAGACAGGTACTAGGTGTTCAGTACTGGTGATGATGGGCATTTTTTTTCTTCTAAACAATGTAGGTATTACTAGTAATCATATTTTATTTAACTGGTCACAGAATCTGACCTGCACACAGAATATGATTATGCGTCGATTAAAATGAAAACATTTTTTTATTCTATTTTAATGTCCTGCTAAACTCTGCTTGCTATTTTTTTTATTAGAAATCCGTTAGTTGCACATCTTTCTCAAACAATCATTATCATTATGACAAAAAAATTTGAAGAATGTTTAGGTCCTTTTTCGTCTTCAATCATTTGTCCATTGCTGTTATCAAGGATTTGTAAAGTGAGACTATACACATCATTGCTGTTATATAAGTGATCATTACAACTGTCCAACAGACAACTTTGTGTATATGCGTGTAGTCTATTTAACGTATACAAAACTTGTTTAACCCCGCCACATTACACATATACCTGTCCAGAAATAATTAATAATAAATAATTAAAGATTTATTGAATGTCGGGTATACATAAAACCAAGGAATTGTATATTTAAAAGGACTGCAAAACGTAGCCGACTTCAAAGAGAATCGCATGATGCATCTGTTTCGGGCGATGTGTTAATAACACCCCGTACCTCTAACTGGCTAATAACTAATGCATTATTTATCAAACTTGGCCATTTAGTTTGACGCCGTTTATCGAACTTTACTATTGGTCACTGGTATAATATATACACTAAAAGAGTGATCTACATACGTATGCCTTCAGTTCAGTTTGGGTATAAACATGATAAATGTTTTTCACAGGAAAATGGTAATTTTTCAGGATAATTGCCTTGTTTTTCAAAAGGTCATATTGGAACCCTCACGCAAAAACGCAGTTGCGTACACATCGAAAATCATTTTCTGCATAAAATGATCCAAAATATTTTGCTTACACTTAAATACTAGCCTAGCTACGCCCCTGATAGAGGTTCTGTGTCAGTTAAACACATTATAACCACAAGTAAGGGAAGAAGAATTGCAAAAAGCTACTTACTGTTTCTGTATTGTTATGAGTTACAATTTATGACTAAAATCAGCAAAGACCCATCGAAACAACATTTGATTCAAAAATTTAATAACACTTTCAGATATTTAGATGATATATTGGCTCTCAATAATGACGACTTCAGTATGTACATTAAAGAGATTTATCCTGCCGGACTGACTTTAAATAAAGCTAATACTAACAACATGAACAATGTACACTGCACTTTCCTGGATCTTGATATCTGTATCTTTGACGGGAAGCTTAATACCAAAATTTATGATAAAAGAGATGATTTTCATTTCCTATTGTTAATTATACATTTTTAGATGGTGACGTTCCTTTGTCACCATCTTATGGTGTTTATATATCTCAACTTGTTCGATTCGCTCGTGTATATAACAACGTTTTTGATTTCAACGAAAGAAATCTCTGTATTACTGAAAAATTATTACACCAGGGTTTTCGATATCACAAACTAGTCAAAACATTTACTTAATTTTATTATCGGTACAAGGACATTATTCGTAAATATAAATCAACATGCAGACATCTTATACGTTCGAGTATTTCACATCCAATATGTTATGGTAATATTCTTTACAAAGCACAAAAAGTCGGCATTCACCTCAAAAGCTAACCTAACCTTTAAACAGACTTATTCGGAAAGGATATAATTACGATACTGTTGTCAAGTCATTAAGGATTGCATATTTTGTTATTAATATTGGTTCACTCATAGGGTCTTTGTATCGGAAATAAACACTTTTATTCTAAAACCAGTTATTGGCTTGATACGGGTTATGTTCTTCTCATATATTTTATGATGGTATGATACTAAACCCCTTACGGGAGGGATTGTACTTGATTTTCATATGATGAAGACATAATGTTTCAATCAGTTTAACTGGGGTCTGGAGCTGGCATGTCAGTAACTGCTAGTAGTCCTTTGTTCATTTATGTATCATTGTCATTTTGCTTCGTTTATTTTGTTACCTATTCTGACATCGGACTCGGACTTCTTTTGAAATGAGTTTTACTGTGCGTATTGCTATGTGTTTCTTTATTCTACATTTGCTAGAGGTATAGGGGGAGGGTTGAGATCTCACAAAACATGTTTAACCCCGCCGCATTTTTGCGCCTGTCCCAAGTCAGGAGCCTCTGGCCTTTGTTAGTCTTGTATGTTTTTTCAATTTTAGTTCATTTATATGTTTTGGAGTTTATTGTGACATCCATTTGCACTGAACTAGTACACAATTTTATTTAGGGGCCAGCTGAGGACCACCTCCGGTGCGGGATTTTCTCGCTGCGTTGAAGACCCATTGGTGGCCTTCGGCTGTTTTCTGCTCTTTGGTCGGGTTGTTGTCTCTTTGACATATTCCCCATTTCCATTCTCAATTTTATTACAAATTTAAATAATACTTGGTGAAGATTTATGAAAAGTATTACTCAAAACGAAGAAAGAGAAATTGTATTCATTTATATCATGTTGTTTACCACAAGCTTCTCTCTTCTCTGTGTAGTTTGATTGCTTACCACCTGTGCATACGATACAGTTACAGGGGAGATAATGACGTTGCTAACCTAAAATGTTGTTTTTCGCGACGTCAAACTAAGACTTATCGGGAAAAGATGCATTTTTCGACTGATTTTAAGCATTAGCTTGAAAACGAGTTCATGGACCCCTCTATTTGAAAATGATATTTGGCTTGATTTTGTGTGAAGATTATGTGTACCAAATTTCATGAAAAATCACCGATGGAATTTTTTTGAATTAGATGTTGTTTTCATCTGATATCTTAATAATTTGACTAAATGAACTATATTAAAAGAATTATTACACAAATTCGAAGCATGCTCATGTAAAGAAGATATCCCAAATATTTTTACAAAAATTCGTTTGTGTTTATCTTTTGGAAGAAAAAAAGTAGGGTATGTTTATCCAAATGATAGAGATTTCCAGGAAACTGAAAGTTTGATTAAATGTCTAAAATTGTGACCCCATTTATCTCTTAAAGTAGCTATGAAGGTATATGTTTGATTACTTATTTGAATTTTCCAGGTAATAAATAGCTTGTATGCCAATTTTTGTTAAAAAATCACAGTGGGATCAAAACTGTATCGTATGCCCTTAAATACTTTATGATCTAAATTATCATTCATATTTGAATTAATCAACATTTGTTCAGTCCATATCAATGTTAACCATGTAAAGTGATACTATTAAAATTATTGCATAGTATTCTCACTTCAGATTTATATTCATCAAAAAAGACTGCTTCTAATAGAATTCTTGTGCATGAAGGTACGTATGTGTGTAACTTATATGATCAGTATTTTGAATAATTCAAGTGGATAACTATATTACCTTAATCGAGCTGTTGCGATGTAATAATTCGAAACAGTCAAAGACGGGATAGAAAACACAAAAAGAGCAATCGAAAATCATGGCAAATAGAAAAAAAAAACAGAATATATCCGTCGTTATCTGTGACACCTCTATTCTTAAACGTTCCACCAAATCGTGATGAAGTATGTGCAACTTGGGATAGGATGACTTTTAGTTAACCATTTTGTATCCTGGTTGCAAAAGCGGTCTGAACAAATTATGTAGGCGCTGCTGGAATGTTGCTTTACAGAGATTGACAGTTAAAATGATCAAGTTGAAATCTCTTGAGTTGTAAAGTGTAGTTTACAACCGACTAATGCATACAAATAAATATTTGATTTCTTTTTTCGTTTATTTTCGGAAACTGTTTGCAATTTATGAAAGCGTTGATCAACCTAACTTTGTGTTGTTTGACGCGCTGCAAACAAATTCCCAATGACGAAATGTGACAAACTGTTCATTTCCATTAAAGCTAAAAACTAAAAAAGATTTTTCGCTCTCACTGAAGATGCCAATTAAAGCGAAAACCACTTAGTAGTAATTTACTGCATTTCAAAATTGAGCAGTCTAAACAGTTGATATTCATACACTGCGTATATTATAATGCTTTTGTACACACACGATTTAATGATATGTTAAAGGTGTAAATTCGTTACTCCTGAATTTACACGATAAAGCTGAGTGATATTATGTTTAGGTTAAAACGTCTCTTGGACAAACTCGACTTGAAATTGTTTTGGTTGTTATGCGAAAGCATTATATTACACTTTGATGCTCTAAGGTGTTTTAGATAAATTAAGTTTCCAAAACTTTTGAAATTGAGAAAACAGTGGAACGTCACTCTATAAATACGTGTCATGCTCATTGAAATAAGTTTCATACCTTTATTTTATGTTCTGTATACACTGAACTTTGAACCTTGTTTTTAATGTCGGTCCAATAGTTTATCTCTATTGACATTAAACATAAATTTATTCTCGACTCCAAGGACTTAAGGTTTGTTATGTAAATCTGTAATGACCAGGTGTTCCTGGTGATATATATTTCATAGATTTATTGCGAACCAAGTGAAAGTTTTCCACAGAGTCATCTGCTCTTGGTCAAGGTATTTAAACCTTTTGTCTATTCTATTGTCCCATTCAATAAATACAATAGCTATTGTTCTCTGTGTAGTTTATTCACTGGGACCTTTAAATTTCTTCTAAGCCTGAGTAAAAAAAAATATCTTCTAAAAAATCAAAATACATGTTTTTTTACTCACAAAACTGCATGTGATGTTGTATTTATTCAATATCAATAATATATTTTCAATTTGTTCAATATGAACAGTAATTCAAACATTAAAAGTTGATTTCCGACAAAGTTTTCACCATGGTTCCTACTGATTTAAAAAAAAATTTGACAAATAAGAACTGGAAAATGACAATGTTTAAATTAAGGCCTTTATAAATGTTTTCTATAATTAAAAAAAAAAAAATGCAAATTTCGATAGGAACAATGCTAAACATTTTGTCCGAAATTAACTTTTTATGAAATAATAGGTAAAATATTGAAAATTTGATCAGAAATAAAATTTTAATTTTTGAATCACTGTTTTATTGAACAAATTGAAAATGTATTATTGATATTGAATAAATACAACATCACATGCAGTTTTGTGAGTCCTTATTTAGTATTGGTACATGTATTTTCATCATTGAAAGTTAAATTTTTTGTTCTGTTAAATTAATCAGAGAGTGATAGATTTCTCTTGGAAGAAATTTAAAGGTCCCATTGAATAAACTCCAGAGAACAATAGCTATTGTATTTATTTGATGGGACAAAAGAACTTGCAAAAGTCTAAATCGACAGGTAACCTTCAAGTGAATCTGTGGGAAAGTATCATTTCTTTCGCAATAAGACTTGTAACTTATATACCAAATATGACATGAATCATTATTCATGAACCTACTTCTGATGTAATACATTCTGGCTAAACCGAATAGGATAAAACCTAATGTGACAGAGTATAAACATAAACCTCACTGTATCGGGAAGATAACTCTAGGAAGATACACCTTCATTCTATACACCAGTTTTATAACATGATGACTCAAACACCACCTTCAAGATTTACTTTAAGACATACTACTAGACTTTGGAATAGAAACTCCCTGCGTAACAAGAAATAATGGAGTTTGGTGCTGACAAAAAGATTATATATATATTCAAAATTTTATTGATATAAAATATAAATGTTTGGTCCTTGGCAGTCGTACTCAGCGAAGGGAAATATAGCTCCAGGCCATGTCGACGACACTTGGTACAGATGGACCAAGCCCCATGGACATGGACACTCCTTTAACCAACCAGAACAAGATGATTTTCTGTAAGGGACTGAAGTGATGATCCATCTCGTATCAGGTAGCTACGATAAAAGGGGGTCAGATTGACGGTGGAGAGAGAAATACATGTAGATGTATTACATTTAATGACTTGGGGGAAATGAGAAATTAGACCAGTGGTCAATTTCGAAAGGCAGGTCGAAAACGTTCAAGAAATACCACTGGTTTCCTGAGACTTTTCTCATATTCAGTGATTAGTCAAAGACATTTGGAGGGGAGGTGGGTGGGTAATTTGTTACTTTTTACGATAAAAGTAATGTAGGACTTTCCCTGTCAGCAGCAAAACTCAAACTGAAAATTACCTAGCATCCTTGGGAAATCTGAGAAGGGTCTGTATCAATGCATGCCTCATGACCAAATAAGGAGTACTCATACAGCCTGAGGCATGTCAGTACCAATCATGTGTTACACACGTGCATCCTATATTCTGTCTTGAATAAACAACTCTTATATACATAATATAAGCTTCTATTTATTCTTGACTCGAAGGACTTAAGGGATGTTATGTAAAGCTGTAATGACCACTTACAAATTACATGTAGACCATGTGACTAAAAACTATCTACATATCTTAATATTATGACAAACTGTTCTAATGATAATAATATTAGTTATACAAAAAATATATAAGAATTGATATTAATGCTACATACATGTATCTATAAATGAATATTAACAAAGTTCTGTTAAATTAAACTAACTGTTACAAATCTGTTGCTGTGCATACTTAATTGAGGATTTATCTGTTCTTATGTAGCGACAATAACTATCAGAATTCTACCTGCCCTAAGTTTTGATCAAAATTAATGATCTTCAATGTTAGCCTTACCAGGACTGGAAGCTGCGCCAATACGAAAAGAGTGTCCATGATAAAGGTCTGCTTGAAATCCATACAATTCCAATACATTTTTTTAAACTAGAAATGAAGTACATTCCAAAGCTGAAAAATTTTCAGTAATGCACAGTAGATCTGAAAGTGCAAATTGGCCTTTAGCTGATCTTAATTTTGAATAATTTTTTATAGCTGTATATGGACATAGCGCATTGTTAAGCTTATGCAATTGTATGTCAATACCTAAAAGGATCAGTTTTACATTTTTTTAAGTGTAAAATTGCAAAATCTGCATGAAATAGTACATCAGAAACGCATAAATTAAATTTTGAATCAAAATTAAATGCTTTATCTAAAGTAAATTCACCACACCGTAAAAACGCGTGAAATGCTACAATACAAACAGTTTATATTTCAAGCATACAGTCTGTAAATTCTGAAATGTAACCCATTTTCAGTTTAAGACACACTTGCTGTAGTATGTCAAGAGTACTTGGAAGTTTTGGCCTGACAGAATGTTTTTGTGATCGTTTGAACGATTTTATAACTAAGGAGAGTCTAACCATTGATTTATGGTCCTTGTCAGACGACTGGAACGGTGAAGGTATGTCATCCTTCAGACACATGTATCTTATTCCGTAAATATACAGCTTAATTGTAGATTATTGTTATTTCATAATTTAAAAACAATGTCCTACAAAATATATTAATAATTCTTCCGATATGGGAGGTTATTTATCTCCAAGTTAACCCATTTAAAAGATAAAAAAAAAATGAAATGGTTATATCCTGTTTCATAAACAACTCTTGTCTTCTAGGCGACTGCATTGAACCATAATTTGTTGACTGTGTTGATCAAGACCACATAACTTCTGACACACCTGGGCAAGTACGTGCGTGTAGCTCTGCCTGTGGAACCAGTGTTTGAAAACGTCATCTGTAAACGAGACATGCCATCATGAATTTGTTTTTTGTGACCAGGCCCATGTTTAGCACTGAAATAAAAATTACATTAAGCTGCACACCATGTTAGTTTGCGCACAAGTTTCATAATTTCTAAACATTTATAACGCCCTTTCCTAACAATACAATAGCGACAGTACCTTCATTATCACACCAAAATAATATCTTCTTACAGGACTAAAGGTGTCCCCATAACAATGCTGCCCCTACAATAGAGTATAACTCTTGGAATGCCATTGACGATTTTTCTATTAAAATAGATAAATTAGCAGGCCAAACAGATGAGAACCATTCCCCTTGACAAAAACCCATAACCTATTGTGGAAGCAGCATCAGTATACAGTTCAATATCAAATAAAGGCAACAGTAGTATACCAGTGTTCAAAAGTCATAAATCGATTGAGAAAAAAACAAAAATCCGGGCTATAAACTAAAACAGAGGGAAACACACCAACTATAAGAGGAAAACAAAGGAATAACAGGAACACCTGTTATTATTAAATGCAATTAATTATCAAAACGTGATGTAAATAAACTAATCATAGATACCAGGATTGAAATTTTGCATTTGCGCCAGACGAGCGTTCCGTCTACAAAAGACTCATCAGTGATGCTCGAATCAAAAAAAGTTTAAAAAGCCAAATAAAGTACGAAGTTGAAGAGCATTGAGAACCAAAAATTCCAAAAGTTTTGTTAAATACAGCTAAGGTAATCTATTCCTGAGGTAGAAAAACCTTAGTATTTCAAAAATGTAAATAGCTACATGTATCATGAAACATGGTGATACCATTCCAGTTTGATAAAATTCTCAAAGAAAATTCTAAATCAACTTTACATTCTTGGGTTAAATGGACAAATTCTTTCACATATTTAACAGTAGTTGATAAATAATAAAATATGAAAAAACGATCTGCCAGGTAAAATAACTCTTGTGGCAAAATTGAAATGTCATAACAACTATAATAGCTGTCTTGTTGTACAAGATGATTTTGACAACATTTGTTTTGATAAAATCTCACATTCTTTGTGCTTTAATTTTTGGAAGTCTTGCTTCCATTTTATTTGTATCTAATATAATGCCTACATACTCTAAACAGGTTACTGGTCCTTCTTTCTTGTCCTTGGCTATTAGAATATTTAAACGTTTGAAAATGGTCAGGGCCAGCTGAAGCCCGCCTCCGGATGCGGGATTTTCTCGCTGTGTTGACGACCCATTGGTGGCCTTCGGCTGTTTTCTGCTCTTTGGTCGGGTTGTCTCTTTAACAAATTCCCCTTTTCATTTTCAATTTTATCATTACAGCCATGCTTCTTTCACCTTCCTAACTAGTGTGATCAATAGTCAGAAAATTATCAAGTAGACGTAAAATATTCTTAACTTTATAATTTTTCTCCTCAATATAGCATATTACCTGTGATACTGTGTCAAACATTTTAGGACTGGACCGGCAACCGAATGTTAATCTTACATAAAAATAATAAAAAGGACTGCCATTTAAAACCGAACAAAGGCCACTGGGATGACTTGTAAGGACATTTTGAACGCATCGGAAATGTCATACTTACAGAACTGCTGTTTCTTCCCAATTTTAAAATAATTTTGATAGCGTCAACAATTTTTACACAAGACAGAGAGCATTTTTCTTTGTCAATCATATCATTTACACTCAAAAAGCTATCATTGTCATGTTGAGAAGAAAGATCTGTTGTTTCCCAGAGTATTTATCTATTAGCAACACCCAGTGGACTTTATAATTTGTAAAGGTAAGGACTTAAAGGGTCCATATAAAAAGCTTTTTTGACATTCTGTTTTAATTAATTCTGATACAATTGAAGGCTGGGACCATGCAGAAGTATTTTTTTTACATTCTTGTGATTCTAAAATTTCCCTTTGCATAAATAAGATACGCAATTTATATCAGGGTGTGAAATTAATTCCTACTCAAGTTTCTCTACATTTATTGGTGTTGAAGCTTTACGGTTGAACTTTTCCTCAAATAGTTATCCTGAATCTGATTTATTCCCTTTTGAGTACACAGTAGAACTAGACGAATGAGCAGGCAGTGACATATCTGATTTCCTACAGGCTGAAACACCATAGCCTGTTGCGCGACATTTTTACACTGATGGAGAAGATTGCACATCTTTCTATACCAACATTTGGGATTAGTAAAATTTTTGCACAGTTTGGAGATTGTAAGATGAATTGGATCTTGGAGTATCTTGCTGAACTGATGGGTTGAGTTGGCAATACTGTGCTGTATGATCCATCAGGTTACACATTTCGCAAGTATTGACTGAAGATCCTGTTGTAATTAAGGAAAAGATATCACGGTCACGCAGACTACAATCCACTTTAACTTGCTTTTCCCGCAGAAAAGCTGATGCTTTAGCAGTGAATATTTTGTGGTAATCATAAAATTTTATACCGTAGATGTTGTTATAATTAATTATGTCGGCTTCATATGAATCTAACTACTCCCTTCAGTCTGAGTAGGCACTACACATTATTCTTTTATATTTCACAAAAGCCTAAATGAATTCTTGAATAGGAAGATGTCTATTTAATCTTGGGTCGGGTTTGTTTGCCACATTAACTTGAATCCCATTTGCGACTACAGAATGACTCAAGGGCGATTCATAATTGGGAATAAGGAGAGCACCTAAATTAACATCTTTACCCTCTATTATACCACACTGCAATATTAATGAAGGTGTCACTGTATCCACGTTTCAATATGAATCCGATCTGACTCCTTTCTAGTACGAGTTAGATAACGCATATCCAATAGATGGTGGTGAAGGACGGTTCTTTATATGTCCGTGCCCACTGAAGGGAACATCCTCCATATTTCTGTTCTGGTACCACTGCATAAGATCAAATTTCTTTGCATGTATACTTTCCGTTGGTTTTTGATTAACGAGAATTCTGACTGTCTGTTGAATACCTGACGCACGTTGTGCGACAGAATGTGACACTGCGCTAAAAGAGTTTATGATGACAGCCATGTTGTTGTCACCGACGCTTCCAACTTGCAAACTTCCGGTTGTTGCGGAAATGGTATCACTACGCGTAATTCATTCTTCAACTGGAGGATTACGTAATAAGTATGTCCGGATATCAACATTTCTGTCTAAATTACTCTCTGCGGTCTGCATAGGTATATCGAGCGTTTCTTCATTTCAAGAATTAACCTCGGGGTGAGCAATACTTTCGCGACCTTTGTTTTCCAAACAAAATATTGTTTCAAAACGGATTTTGGAACATTTTTGGTACGGCGATTCCTAACAGTTGCACCTTTACCTTAACTGTTGAGATGTCAGATGTTCAGGATTACTTAAGTCGAATTGTGTATTTGAATACGGATGATTTCTTGATTTGCGTATGGAAGCCTTTTAGACCGAAAAAGATTCCTACAAATTTCTAATTAATCCGTGAATTATAAACAGTTTAAGGCGCAAAGTTTTTTTTTCGGTTCGTACTTACGTTAATATTCGAAGACAGATGTTTTTAGTCTAATTGAAACGTAATAACATACGATATAGTCAACATTTAACTTTGAAAATGATAGTTTGTTACTTTTTACGATAAAACTTATGTATGACTGTCCCTGCTCAGCAGCAAAACTCAAACTGAAAACTACCTAGCATCCTGGGAAAACCTGAGAAGGGATTTTATCACTGCATGTCTCATGACCAAATAAGGAGTGCTCATACAGCCTGCGGCATGTCAGTACCAATCATGTGCTACATACGTGCATCCTATAATGTGTCTTGAATACACAACGCTTATATACATAATATAAGCTTCTACATAAAAGGCTACTTGGTAGTTTGCAATGTAATATCTTCAATAATATAGGTATTATCGGTTGGCTAAATTGACACATTAATACAATTCGTTTGCAACAACGATTTTATTTTTCATGAACAAATATATTTCGAGTATCAAAATCCGTAATTAACCTGTCTGTAACGAATATAGGCCGCCTTTTGAACTCCGATGTTTTTGGTATGTGATTCATCAAAAATCAAAAATATAAGTTATATTTAGCACCGGATAACCGTCTTTTCGTTAAAATGTATTTCTTTCTGAAGCATTCGCAAAGCTTCAAAACTTTTTTTTATTTACTTTGTTGTCGAAATTGTTCATAAATCATTTTTGTTCACGGAGAAACCGCTTCTTTAATGCAATTAATTATCAATTTCGAAAACAAACTTAAGCAAATACAAAGTCATGTTAATTTTTAAAACATTCTGTCGCAAAATCACCTATATATATCATTTTTCTTAAATCTTTCAAAATCGTTACCTGCTTTTGGGACAACTTTACATCTTCAATTTGATTTTTAAAAAGTGTATCATTTTTATCCAACATTGATCAATTTTGTGTGCATACATTGAACTTATAACTTTATTACTCTTTGTACTTAAATTCATTAATACTTAAAAAAAAATATGCTTTGGTAATTTTTTTTACACCACTCGGGTAGTTGATATTTTGATTTGTACAATGAAATTTTTAAGCCTTACTTTTTTTCCAGTTATTTTGTTTGAAGTAAGTTAAATCTTTTTGTAGTGTTAAATATTATTTGGAAAGGTTTTTACGAAATTACGTTTTACTATTGTTTATTGTAGACTGGTTTTACAAACTTGATCTTAGATGTGACAACATAGATATCGATTGTATTGTAGACAGAAGATTGGAAAAGAAGTATGGTTTTCTAAAAACAGTATATGGACGTAAAAATTATAATGGTAAGGTTAACATTATGACCAAGAGGTCATCTTGCAAAATTATTTTAATTTATAGATAATTAAGAAATGAATTTTATGGTAGTTTTATATGACAGAAAACCTTCCATTCAAAATTAACTATATTAAATTTCTTGTTTATTCTTTCTATCATAAATAGAAGTAGGATCAATTTTCCCCAAGAATTTATTTCACACTTAAATTCATGAATACTTAAAAAATATTCTTTGGTAATGTTTTTAAACTATTCGGGCAGTTGATATTTTGATTTGTACAACGAAATTTTTTAGGCCTAACTTTTTCCAGTTATCTTATTTTAAGTAAGTTGATTCTGTTTGTAGTGTTGATAAGTAGAAAGGTTTTTATTGGTCTTTTGTTGGGCAATGTATGAAAATATATGTTCAAAAACCTCGCCCGTAATTATAAATTATGTAATTCATTGACCGCTCCCGACATGTGTAACTTCAATGCATATTTTAGCGGCGATCGATGTCTTTCAAAATTACTTTATTTTTATCAATAGTACCGCTTAAGTCGACGCTAGGGGCCGTCTTGACCTTGTTGTGGGGTATGAATGATTTGTTCATTGTTGAAGACCCTACATCAACTGTCAAGATGAAGAACAGGAATAAAAGCCCTGTTCATTGATAATTTTCTATGTTTTCTATGTATTGTGTGCGATTTTGTCCCATGTACATTTACTCCATATCCTTTCATTTTCTATTGTATAGTACTAAATTAAGTTTGTTTTTTTGGGTTTTTTTTTTTTTTTTTTTTTTTTTTGTTTGTTTGTTTGTTTTTTTTTTTTTTTTTTTTTTTTTGTTATTGGCTTATTTGTAGACTGTTTTTACAAACCTGATCTTCGATGGTACACCATAGATATCAATTGTATCACAGACAGAAGACAAGAAAAGGAGTATGGTGAACTAAAATCTGTATATGGACGTAAAAATCATAACGGTAAGGTTAACATTATTAAGTCATTCTGCAAAATTATTTTAATTAAAAGATAAAAAAAACAAGTTAAGAATTGTTTCATTTAAACCATATCTATCTAGTCCTGCAGATCGGTGACAAAATTGTGGGTTTGATAATAAAAGCACCAAATTTGACATAGTAGTAGTCCTGAGTGTTTCAAACAATAATAAGTATGGACCCAACTTGAAATTTCAAAATGGCGGCTACTTCCAAGATGGCCGCGATGAAATATCAAAATCAACATATATGTGAGAAGATGTGGTATGATTGCCAATGAGAAAACTCTCCACAAGAGACAAAATGACACAGAAATTAACAACTATAGGTCATCGCACAGCCTTCAACAACGGGTTAAACCCATACCGCATAGTCAGCTATGAAAGGCCATGGAATGACAAATGAAAAACAATTCAAACGAGAAAACTAACGGTCTAATTTGTGTACAAAATAATGAACGAAAAACAAATGATATACAGCAATAAACGACAACCACTGAATTACAGGCTCATTTCTTCGGACAGGCACATATAGAATGTGGCGGGGTAAAACATTTCTGCATTCCACTAATTTTATGAGAAACTAAGAACTGACAAATCGAATTTTTCACAACGTTTTTCTCATTGATAAAAATGACACGAACTTGTCCAATGTCCAACTTCCATGTTGATGGTCAATTACATTTCTGTTCACGTGTGTGAAAAGAAATGCAAATAAAAAAGGGCAACAGTAGCATACCGCTGTTCAAAAGTCATAAATCGATTGAGAGAAAACAAATCCGAGTTACAAACTTAAACCGAGGGAAACACGTCAACTATAAGAGGAAATAACGGAACAACAGAAACACTGAAGTGCAACAAAAATAAACCTGTTTTCTGATATACAGAATATGATTATATATTAATTTTTTCAGAATTAGGAACTTGCAACAAAATTTAGTTATAAGGGTCTGGATGGAGGTGGTCTTCATTCTTGTATTCTCTTATTTTTAGGTCATTTTTTGCTTCCTTTTTTCTTTTGTCCATTATGCACTGTTCCGTTAACCCCATCCCGACCCTCAAGTATATGAGAAGTCTTCTTAATCATCATATCTATGTGAATAAAATCAATTAGCAAATTTGTTCAACTGGAACGTTTAATATAGTAGGAGGATAGAGTAATTTTATAATTTCTTAGAATCATCATACAAAATATACGTTGTGACCACTGTGTTGATCTGTTGCACATTTGTTATATTTTGATAATGTTTCCTCTCATAATCATACAGTTGTCTTCGATGTTCTTTACGGGGCAGACACTTGGCAGAAAGTTTCAGTCCTTATCAGTTCAAAGACTCTTCGGTTTGATATTGACTCATTTTATGGTCCGTTTTCAAACTTCTTTTGTTTTCCTTATGTTACAGACTTCACTTTTCTTTTTGGCAATCTTTTATGTCATTGCCTAGCTCATTACATCCAAAGTTACAGGAATTTTTGGTCTAGAATTTATTGTCCTTATATACATTTGTATTTGATTGTTTGGCATTTGGCTATTGTTAGAATCCTTTTTTATATGGTACACTGTCATTTATCTGTTGCTTTTTGTCTCTAGTGACTCAGGAATAATTGATTGATTGATTTTTGTTTGCATTACGTTCAGTGGCAGACATTGCATAATTGTTCAGGACAAGAACAAATTAAAAATAAATATAATAGGTAGGCCCTGCAATAGGAAGATGACGTGATGATTGGCGAGAAATTGGAATGCCAATGAGAAGTTAAGAATACTGGATTTGGGCAGACATGTTGCTATACAACAGGACACATTAGGACACCTCAAAGAGTTGTTCCAAGTGTTCTTAATGGCACTCATTCTACATAAGGCACCGGAATAAACTTTCCCATTCTGACCTGACGTGCCTGCGTATCTATATATCCCACACAGCAATACAGACGCCCGACTTGAGCAAGGGTTTTACGGCGAATAGGGCCAAAGTCACCATATTTCTTTACCACAGTCACCCTCGACTCGGGATTTCATCTTCCAAACTAATTCAATGTTCCTTCTGTTACAAATTTCTTTCTGATTGTTTTCCTAACCTATATGTCTTCGGATTTACGGTCATCAGTATTATTGGAACATGTTGTACTATGCCAACGAAGGTTTGTTTCTCTTTTACCTCTCTAACATTTTCTTTATCCACTACCAAGAATTCAGTATTGTAACAGTACTGGTTTTGCTGTACTGTAACAGTGCTGATGTTTTCATTACTCTTACAGTACAGTACTGACTTCAACAATACTGTAACGGTACTGAGTTTTTCAGTAATGTTTCAGAACTGTTTCTTAGACTGATTTATTTCAGAAGTGATTCAACACTTACTTTTGATTGCTGTTCCTTATTGATATTTCATCTTGTTGAAGTCACTCTGTGAAGTCTGTTTTTGTTACTTTAATATTCCATAATGATTAATAAAATTAAGGAGATGTATGATTGCCAAGAAGACAACTATCCACTAGATAGACCATTAAAATTTAGATATTAAGTATTCTTTTGTTAATTCAGTTTCTTATATACCCATGTTTACAAATTGAGTGTAGTTTAAAGAATTTGAGTAAATACTCCTTGATGGTACAAAATTAAATAGCATCTATAGGAATTTTGAAATTACACATCACTTTAGAGTTCCAGTGAGACTTAGGTACGACCAATGTCAATTTTATTTTAAAATTGTCTGAATAATGTATGTCTAGGATAGGTAATAGAATGCAGAATGGAAACGGGAATATGCCAAAGAGACAACAACCAGATCAAGGAGTGGAAAAAACAACTCAAGGCTACCGAAGGGTCAACACACTGAGAAAATCCCTTACTCGGAGGCGGTCTTGGTCTGTCTCTTAACAATAATGTATACTAGTTCAGCGAAATGGACGCCACACTTAACTCCAAAACATACAAATGAACCAAAATTTAAAAAAAAACACACAAAACTAGCAAAGACTAGAGGTTCATGACTAGGGACAGGTACCAAATGTTGCAGATTTAAGCATGTTTTGTGAGATCTTAACTCTCCTCTTTTACCTCTAGCTAATGTTGAATAAACAAACACACAGCAAATCGCACTGTAAAACTCAGTTTAAAAGAAGGAAGAGTCTAATTTTAATATAGATAACAGAAGAAAACCAATCAAAATGACAATGATAAACATGAATTAACAGAGGACTACAAGCAGTTACTGATATGCAGCTCCAGACTGCAATTAAAATGATTGAAAGATTATTTTTTTATCAAGTAAAAATCAACCACAATCCCTTCTATTGGGGGTTTAGTACCATGCCATCATAATTGATACAAAAAGAGCATCACCAGTATCATGCCAACAACTGATTTTAAAATAAATATGTTTAGTTCCGATGCAAAGACCCGGTAAGTGAATCAATATTGTTCTTATTCATGCAGCAGCACTTTATCTTAACCCAATTTAATCTTACAGCATGCGCAGTTGTACAAAAATCAGAAATTCGTCAATATGAACCCCTGAAGTGGTTCTGTTCTCAATACATGTCAGCTAGTTCATATGCAATACAATACCCAATTCCCATCTCCTGCAAAATAAGTATAATATTGTGTACCAGTTTCCAATGCATAGCTTTAAAAGTTGTTGACATTAAGCAACAAATTCCTCTAAAACCTTTGATAAGAGTCTAGAATTTGAAGTGATTCTGGTGTGAGGTTTTGCTCTGTGTTAAAGACCTCACTGTGGTTTTGTGTTTGATACTAAGACAAGCAATATAAACCTGTTCTTTACTCTGTTTTGTCATTTCTGTGTACATAGGGATTTATTTAATGTCGTGAAGTAATACACTATATTAGATATTTGCTATTTCAGATAACTTGAGTTATCTGTTCATAATATTCATTTGTGTATTGTAAATAGTATCTGCATTGAGAGTTACTTAGGTGTGAAAAAATCTTATTTATATCTGCAATCTTTTCTATTTACCTAAACTGCAAAACATATTTAATTAAAAAAATACATGAAATTTTGCGTTAGAATATATAAGTTTCCTGTAAACAGGAAGTTGAAGGAGGGTGAATTTTATACTGCATTACTCCGTATAACATGTTCATATGTACATGAAGACTGATGACTTTCAGGAAACTCTTGATTTGTAGTTCATCAGAAAAATGTGACGGATTTTGAAAAAAATCAGTACTGTTACAGTACTGCAAAATCAGTACTGAATTTACCAAAAGTAGAACATTACAATGTTATCATGCAGCCGTTCGGTACTGATTTACAAGAGGTAAGAAAAGTACAATAAACATGTGATAAAACTCTTGGTAGTGTAGAATACCTGATATATTATAATTACCTTGGTGATGCTTGTAATTATTTTGTAAAGTATCTGAATAACAAATACTCGATCCGGAAGACCTTTTAACATTTTTAACTCCAAACACAGTGTACTCTTGGTTGATGTTTTAATCATATGGAAAGACTTCCTGACCAGAATCTCGACCACAGGCACTTGAAATTACATACATACTATACCTTTATAAAACTTGAGGTACCTGTCTCACATTTTTGAGAAAAGATTTTGCTATATTACTATTTCTTGAAAGTTGTAAATCTGCATTGAATTATCTACATATAGGTTGCACTTTATAAATACAGCTGTTTCTCAAACCACGCCTCTTTTGGGGAGATATATAATATTCATAGATAATTAATTTTGTTGATGTACTGGTTCCCGGATATGATCTCTATGTTTCATCTCGTAGAGACATAACTTGGGAATGTTACCTGTAAATATACATATTCATAGTGATCAAGTTAAAATCTGTGGAAATCCTTAAATCAAGGTAGGGGCACCATAGAATTTTAATGTAAGCTTAAACTCAATGAAGTTCGGGGCATATACACGTTGAAAATATGCCGCAAAGCCCTATATTTTGACCTTTGAAAAAAATAGTAGTGCATATGAACTTTCCATTCTAGGATATAATTTTTTTCAAAATTTCATAGTAAAAGTGGTACAGTTTTAACCGTGAAAGGAGTTCCTATGGGAAATTGCATTGTGCAACCTATATTGGGTAAAAAGGGAACATACAGAATTTCACCAAATCTGGTTTATCTCAGAGATTTTAATGAAATTAACTCAAATATATAGTTTCATAAATATTTCATGAAGATTGAGAAAATTCTGGTCCTTAACTATGATGACTCAGCATAAACTCACAGTTTACAGTATACATATTTTACTTAAAGCCCTGAATGCAAAATATATTCATAATATATGCATATTAGTAATTTAAATTGTTTAGAAGTGCTTATATTTACTCTTCGCAGTCATTGAAATTCATAGATCCTTCCTGAATATTATTGGTGGGGTATTTTCATCCTGTCGATAACCCAAAAGTAAGCCGTAGCACCTAAATGTGCTTTTTTGTGACTGCGGCATTAAACTAGAGGCTCCCAAGAGCCTGGGTCGCTCACCTGATTCTACTTTGGTTTTGGAAATCATGTAAAAATAGACAAAAATCATAACAGATATCCTAATAATAATTGAGGCCGAATTTGGTTTAATATTGGCCCCGTAATTTAATCAAAAGCAGAAGACTTTTGTAAAGTTTACAGAAATTACCAATAAATTCATTGAAATTGTAGAAAATGACTTTATAAGGACAATGACAAATCAGCTACAAAGTAACAAAACTTGGTCAGCACCTCAAAAGAAACATTCATACCATGTTTGGTTTCAATCCATTAAGCGGTTTTCTAGAAGAAGACATTTGAGTGTTTTTCCCATAGTGTCCTTTGTTAAACTAAGACCCCCGTTGGCAGCCATCTTGGTTGATGGATTTGCTACAAAGTATCAACACTTGGTCAGCACCTCATAAGGAACATTCATGCCATGTTTTATTTCATTCCATTTAGTGGTTCTCTAAAAGAAGACATTTGTATGAATTTTTCATAGAGTCCTATGTTAAACTAAGTCCCTCTCTGGCGGCCATCTTGGATGATGGATCGGCTTCAAAGTAACAACACTTGGTCAGCACCTCATAAGGAGCATTCATGCCATGTTTGGTTTCATTCCATTTAGTGGTTCTCTAAAAGAAGACATTTGTATGTATTGTCCATAGGGTCCTATGTTAAACGAAGTCCCCCGCTGGCGGCCATCTTGGATGATGGATGGCCTACAAAGTTACAACACTTGGTCAGCACCTCATAAGGAACATTCATGCCATGTTTTATTTCATTCCATTTAGTGGTTCTCTAAGAGAAGACATTTGTATTTATTTCCCATAGGGTCCTATGTTAAACTAAGTCCCTATCTGGCGGCCATCTTGGATGATGGTTCTGCTTCAAAGTGACAACACTTGGTCAGCAATTCAAAAGGAACATTCATGCCATGTTTGGTTTCATTCCATTTAGTGGTTCTCTAAAAGAAGACATTTGTATGTATTGTCCATAGGGTCCTATGTTAAATGAATTCCCCTTCTGGCAACCATCTTGGATGATTGATCGCCTACAAAGTTACAACGCTTGGTCAGCACCTCATAAGGAACATTCATGCCATGTTTTATTTCATTCCATTTAGTGGTTCTCTAAAAGAAGTCATTTGTATGTATTTCCCATAGGGTCTTATGTTAAACTAAGTCCCTTGCTGGTGGCCATTTTGGATGATGGATCGGCTACAAAGTAACAACACTTGGTCAGCACCTCCTAATGAACATTCATGCTATGTTTTGTTACATTCCATTCAGTGGTTCTCTAAAAGAAGTCATTTGTATGCATTTCCCATAGGGTCCTATGTTAAACTAAGTCCCCCGCTGGTGGCCATCTTGGATGATGGATCGGCTACAAAGTAACAACACTTGGTCAGCGCCTCATAAGGAACATTCATGCCATGTTTGGTTTCATTCCATTTAGTGGTTCTCTAGAAGAAGTTCAAAATGTAAAAAGTTAACGACGACGACGGACGCCAAGTGATGAGAAAAGCTCACTTGGCCCTTCGGACCAGGTGAGCTAAAAAGTGAGGATAAAACCTGAATGGTACAATTGATATGAAAATAAGTACTCCTTTGTTGCAAAAAAAATTGGTACCGTTCAATTTATTTATAGGTAGGTCTACAATAGATCACAATAATTGAATAATGGATCAGCTACAAAAGTTACAACACCTGGTTAACAAATCAAAAGGAACATTTATACCCTGTTTTATTTCATTCTATTTAGTGGTTCTCTAAAACAAGACATTTGAATGTATTTCCCATAGTGTCTTATGTTAAACTAAGTCCCCTGCCGGTGGCCTTCTCTGATGATGGATCAACTACAAAGTAACAACACTTGGTCAGCACCTCATAAGTAATATTCATGCCATATTTGGTTTCATTCCATTCTGTGGTTCTCTAAAAGAAGACATTTGAGTGTTTTTTCCCATAGTGTCCTATGTTAAACTAAGTCCCCTGTTGACGGCCATCTTGGATGATGGATCAGCTACAAAGTAGCAACACTTGGTCAGCACCACATAAGAAACATTCCTGCCATATTTGGTGTCATTCCATTCAGTGGTTCTCTAAAAGAAGACATTTGTATGTATTTCTCATAGGGTCTTATGTTAAACTAAGTCCTCTGCTGGCGGCCATCTTGGATGATGGATCGGCAACAAAGTAACAACACTTAGTCAGCACCTCATAAGGAACATTCATGCCATGTTTGCTTTCATTCCATTCAACGGTTCTCTAAAAGAAGTCATTTGTATGCATTTCCCATAGGGTCCTATGTTAAACTAAGTCCCCCTCTGGCGGCCATCTTGGATGATGGATCGGCTACAAAGTAACAATACTTGGTCAGCACCTCATAAAGAACATTCATGCCATATTTGGTTTGATTCCATACTGTGGTTCTCTAAAAGAAGACATTTGTATGTATTTCCCATAGGGTCCTATGTTAAACTAAGTCCCCTGATGGCGGCCATCTTGGATGATGGATAGGCACAAAAGTAACAACACTTGGTAAGCATCTCATAAGGAACATTCATGCCATGTTTGGTTTCATTCCATTCAGTGGCTCTATAGAAGAAGACATTTGTATGTATTTCCCTTAGGGTCCTATGTTAAACTAAGTCCCTCACTGGTGGCCATTTTGAATGATGTAACGGCTACAAAGTAACAACACTTGGTCAGCACCTTGTAAGGAACATTCATGCTATGTTTTGTTACATTCCATTCAGTGGTTCTCTAAAAGAAGTCATTTGTATGCATTTCCCATAGGGTCCAATGTTAAACTTAGTCCCCCGCTGGCGGCCATCTTGGATGATGGATCGGCAACAAAGTAACAACACTTTGTCAGCACCTCATAAGGAACATTCATGCTATGTTTTGTTACATTCCATTCAGTAGTTCTCTAAAAGAAGTCATTTGTATGCATTTCCCATAGGGTCCTATGTTAAACTAAGTTCCCCGCTGGCGGCCATCTTGGATGATGGATCGGCTACAAAGTAACAACACTTGGTCAGCACCTCATAAGGAATATTCATGCCATGTTTGGTTTCATTCCATTAAGTGGGTCACTAAAAGAAGTCATTTGTATGCATTTCCCATAGGGTTCTATGTTAAACTAAGTCCCCCGCTGGCGGCCATCTTGGATGATGGATCGGCAACAAAGTAACAACACTTAGTCAGCACCTCATAAGGAACATTCATGCCATGTTTGCTTTCATTCCATTCAACGGTTCTCTAAAAGAAGTCATTTGTATGCATTTCCCATAGGGTCCTATGTTAAACTAAGTCCCCCTCTGGCGGCCATCTTGGATGATGGATCGGCTACAAAGTAACAACATTTGGTCAGCACCTTATAAGGGTTCATTCATGCCAGATTTAGTTTCATTCCATTCAGTGGTTCTCTTAAAGAAGTCATTTGTATGCATTTCCCCTAGGGTCCTATGTTAAACTAAGTTCCCCGCTGGCGGCCATCTTGGATGATGGATCGGCTACAAAGTAACAACACTTGGTCAGCACCTCATAAGGAACATTCATGCCATGTTTAGTTTCATTCCATTTTGTGGTTCTCTAGAAGAAGTTCAAAATGTAAAATGTTAACGTGAGCTAAAAATACAAGCTAGAAATACAAAAATACCTCAATAAAACTTACAATAGTGTGTTCTATCCTAACTATGCACTAAATTTTTCATATTGTTATAAACAGCAGAATAATTAAGGAAATTTGAGGCCCAGGGGGCAAAAAACAGAGAAAAATGCCTACCCCCTGGGTCATAAAACAAATAATTTGACTTGTAAATGCTATGACTTTATCATTGTAAAGGTCTTTTGAGTAGAAACCAATAACTGTACTTGGAAGTTATGCAAAATCATATGTTAGCAGTCATTTCTATAAAACTTTTAGTGAATTCATACATCAGACTGGTATCTTCATACATACAACTTTTGCAAATATGGCTTTGTTTAAACACTTCTAGTTCAAATATTAGCTTAATTATGTTAGATATATGGTAAGAGATGATACTGTTGTGACAAGATTTCTAAACGGACCATTTGAGGCAGTAATTGTGAACTTTCATTGACAAATAGGCATACAGTAAGATGTGGACTGGAGACAGAGACAGGATTGGATACTTTATATAATCTTGAATGTTGGAATGATTAGCTGCTAAACATTACATTTATAGTGTTCTGAAATGCTTTCAATTTATTATCAAAATAGTTTCAAACATGTTCTAGACATTTTATGTCAGAAAACATGCTCATAGGGTAAGCTGGCAATAATTAAAGTCTTGTTTTTAAATTCTTTAAAAAATTGATATAAGGGTGGGGTATCAAATGTACTGTAAAAGAAAACTTAGAGTATATGCAGTGGTTTCTTTGAGGCTATAATTCTGATAAATAAGTATTGTTGTGAGAAAAAGTGTTTTAGAAAGTTTTCTATTGGAATAAATGTTAGTATAGGTTGCACTTTGTAAATACAGCTGTTTCTCAAACCACGCCTCTTTTGGGGAGATATATAATATTCATAGATAATTAATTTTGTTAATGTACTGGTTCCCGGATATGGTCTCTATGTTTCATCTCGTAGAGACATAACTGAGGGGCCTGATGGGTTATTTTCGTTCTTCGTGATCGGCGTATTTTCGCTATCGTGATCCGTTTTTCTACAGATTTATACTCTTTTTATATTTTCGTGATCCGTGATCATGGAAATTTATTTTCTGTGAATCGTGATTGACAAAAAAATCAACTCGTGAATCGTGATGAGACCCCCATCAGGGCCCTCATAACTTGGGAATGTTACCAGTAAATATACATATTCATAGTGATCAAGTTAAAATCTGTGGAAATCCTTAAATCAAGGTAGGGGCACCATAGAATTTTAATGTAAGTTTAAACTCATAGAAGTTCGGGGCATATAAACGTAGAAAATATGCCGCACAGCGCTATATTTTGACCTTTGAAAAAAATAGTAGTGCATATGAACTTTCCATTCTAGGATATAAATTTTTTAAAACTTCATAGTAAATGTGGTACAGTTTTAGCCGTGAAAGGAGTTCCTATAGGAAATTGCATTGTTGATATTTACAGAAATGCAACCTAACAAATGGTGTGCGACACGTTTATATTTGTAGCCGGAATCATTCGTAGCAGGCCTTCCAAGTAGGTCAATCGTAAATAATTTCTTTTTTTTCACAGCGAAATTGCAATGTTCACTCCGTAATGAATGATATATTATAAACAGTATTTCCTAAAAGTTAATAGGTTACGGCCGTATATAAATTCACCCAGTGTTAGAATGTGTCCAGCATTCATTTTGTCATAATACATACACACACCTCGATATCCAATTTGAATATTCACAGCGGAAAGAAAATTGAATTTTTTTATGTGAGATCTACAGTTGACCTACATAGAAGCCCTGCTATGAACGCTTCCAACAACTAAGACAGGCATTTCATACAATACATCATTTTGTAGATAATTTATGCAGATTGACTACGGAATCAAAATATAGCTAAATTACACGACAGGATGTCATTTTTTTGCAAAAACGCCGGATGTATACATTGCGTTATATAAAGTGAGACAAGTGCTTGCGATCTCGACATTTAAAGCATATTCTGTTGTCTTCTCAAAGTATGGAGCTCTTGTCTGTATGTTTAAGGATCTGTTTAATATGGCTACAATTGCTCTAAATGATTTTTTTTTGTCGCAGGTGAAAGAAAAGAGGACTCAAACAATTCTTCGGCTTTCGTTTCAAAATATAGCTAAATTACACGACAGGGTGTCATTTTTTTCAAAAACGCCGGATGTATACATTGCGTTATATGAAGTGAGACAAGTGCTTGTGATCTCGACATTTAAAGCATATTCTTTTGTCTTCACAAAGTATGGAGCTCTTGTCTGTATGTTTAAGGATCTGTTTAATATGGCTACAATTGCTCCAAATGATTTTTTTTTTGTCGCAGGTGAAAGAAAAGAGGACTCAAACAATTCTAAGGCTTTCGTTTCATCGACTTCAATTGTAGTTTTCAGCAATCAGTTCACATTGTAGATACAAATGCGTTCCAGGGATCCTTTCCGTTATAGTATGGCGCTCGAGTTCTGTGTCCATTGTCATTATATCTTAATACTTCTGATGATTAATTGCTATAGTGTGCAACGCTGAAATACTGCATTGGTAATCAGTTTGGCTCTGTGGTTGTTTGATACTGTGGGAAGTCTCTATTTTGGATGGAGTATTGTGACAAATTACTGTTTAGATCTTTATTCTGCATATAGCTGCTTTCCAGAATTGGATGTTGCGAAATGTAAATTCTTGGAACTCTATTATGAGGATAGTTGATTTTGTGTCAAAATACTTTTATTGTTAAGATCCGGATTCTGTGAAATGATGCTGCTTGTAATATCATGGTTACCACGGTTATGTGTACCAGTTTATACATTTCGCTCTTAAAGCAATCTCGAATGAGTATCTGTGTTGACAAGATTTGGCTGATAGTAGGTAAAAGTAGGCTGTTCTGTTGGATGGTTTAAAATTTGCTCCTATTTGTACTCTTAGTTTTGTGAGATCATCACCTGCAGATTTTGTTGATCTTTGTTAAAAGAAAGAGTTATCACTTATACAATGACTTGGAACATTGAATGAATTAGTCATTAGGCATGTTACTTGACAGCATGATCCATTTTTATTTTGTCAATTGATAATATATTTGAGAACTGACTTATTGTCTACCTTAATTAAAGTCACGGAGCAAGCTTGTTCTAAAATAATCATGTGATCCAGGATCCCCTGAAAAATGAGCCTCGTAAATCCAAAACTATTCTGTAGATTTATTCCAGATCCCCTTTGACAGACATGAAACCTGAAGACATACTAGGTTATAAATAGTCGTCCTTTTCTTAAATTATACTTCTTAATGTTGATTGCTAATTGGAATCAATATTTTCAAATAAGTACTTAAGTTTGATTGATATTCAAACAAATGAGTTAGTTTGTGTCCCGTCTGCAACGATAATGGTAATTTGTAACAGTTATTTCCCAAAAATAATTTGAAAACGAAATGAAGTTACGAAAGATGTATTGAAAATAGTTTCGTGTGAATATGTTTAATACGACACAATTACTTAGCATTGGCAGAAGTACATTAACGGAAAGATCACGAAGAGTAGGTGGTGTATAATGAAGATGACTATTGAAGCTTCGGTGCTAAAGAACATAGTTGAACATTTTCATCACATTCACTGATTAGCAAGAAAGACTAGATAGAACGCCAAGAAAAACAGACAACACCGTGGCAATAAGAAAAGAATAACGACGGAAATAAAACAAGCCGACAAAACACTACATTGAATACTAAAAATGAACAACACGGACCCCATGATAATCTAGAGATGATCTCAACTTGAAGAAAAACAATAAAACCCTTCCCATAAGATTTTGTTGAGAAAAACTTTGTTTTGGTTCGATCATAACTTAGATTACGTAAACAAATGTAGGCAGAGCCATATTACATTTCGTTCTTACCGTATTTCGTTTATTGATTATATTATTTTCCTTTAATTTTCAGATTATGAGGGAACACAAACCAATGTGAAAAAGACATTGTTCGATATTATGGATCTTAGCGAATTTGAGGCCATATACTTTCTGAATGATGAGAAAAAAAGAAAAACACGTGATGACGAAGAATTGAATAAGCTTTTAATTCGTGCATCACAGAAAAAACGACAATGTCTATGTAGATTCCTATTGTATAGGTTTCGAAAAATTAAAATGTATGAAAGTGTTCACAGGGCGTTTAAAAATGCATTTAAGAATGAGGATATTCAAACAGCAAGGGTCTTAAGCTGGTGCATAACAAAATTTTTTTATAATTATCATCAAAAAAAGCTTTCTAATGCGATAAATATATATTCTGGTTTGCGTTGTAAATGTAAAGAAAAGTTCCATAAAATGCTGCTTTTCTTCTAAAAGTCGAGAAAATTTTGTAATTGTTGTAGTACAGCAAGAAAAAGACCCACAGTTACCTAATCAATTCATAAAAATTGATATTGAACATGTGAGTCCTACTGTGTCGTCCCAATCTGAAGGAAATACAATATTAGAATATCTGACAAGAAAGAAAATAGATTCATTTTCTTTAAAACTATGCATTTCAAACCAAAAAGCTGAAACATTGTTTCTCAAGCACAATTATCTTGGACTTATCTGTCCATCTATTCGTAGGTCCAGATTTTTCTCTTCTGAACATCATACTATTAGCGATGAACGATGTATTCAGTTACACTGTACAAAGAAAGGCATAATACCAATAGGGAATGAACATTTTCCAAATATCATAAATGGATGTCCAACTGATGTGAAGGAAGCCCAACCTCTACTTTTGTCAAATCTTCGTATAGGTGATAAGGTTGGACCAGAAACAAGTACAGGAACACTGGGAGGTTTTGTGAAATATCTAGATGTTTTCGATTGTTTTTAACATGCGCACATGTTATGTATGATGTAAAATCTCTTTTAGAATCCTCTTCAGATTTTGCAAGGCTTTCAGGTGCAAAAGCGTTCCTACACACTCCACAAGGACAGGTAGAATGTGGAAACGTGATTTGGCGAGCCTTTGGTCATGACGACATAAGCAGAACAAGTGTGGATGCTGCATTAGTAGTGTTAAGTAATGGATCTGTTAATCCAAATGACATTCTAAGTGGTTCCCTATCTCCTCAAAGTTTTTCTGGTCTAGGTGAGAGTTTCTTTTCTTAGATGCGTAAATACATTTAAAACTGATGTAATCGAAAAGCTTTTGATACCGATTTTTTGTTTATTTTTGGTTTTTCATTTAGGTACACATTTGACATTAAAATATGGTATTAATCCAAAGGATTATGATATATTTTTGGCATTGTTTTCAAACACAATGTATGCTGCAAGTTATGGTATATATTGATAATGACATTTTATACATTCCGTGGTCGGATATAGAACCATTGTATAGGTTGCAATTACGGAAGCCAAGAATGTTATTTCAGAAAATATTTATTATTTATCTTAAAACTTGATGCATATCTTATTCCACATTGCTATACCATGTATACCTTACCTAATATAATATACATGTGTGTATATATATATATATATATAGATATATATATAAACGCCTAAAAAGTGTACAAAACAACACCAATAACAAAAAAAGAAACATAAAATGTAATTATTTATAAATATTTCGGATAACAGATATCCTTTATCAGTATGATCACGATGTAAAATGAATCATATCTATCTATTCTGATTATAAAACTATAACAATCTTGAAAACTATACAATAAAACAGTTTTACCCGAACATCATAGAGACGCTAGTACAATTCTAAAATTTCCAAACACGACGCAAAGAATGAAAAGATATGCTTTAAATAAAATTGCGATATGAACTGGCACAACTCTAAAATTCCAAAGGTGACGACAGTTAAGATGTTACAACAACTGCGTGGAAATACATTCTCAATAAACAGCACTGACCGATCTAAGCTGGTATAATATTTCAAATTTGACAACGGTAGAGTAATTACAACAGAGACTGTGTATTTAAACATCCCAAATAAATAGCCGTTTAAAAAATATAAATATAAATTTTGACTAAGGTTAAATAGTTGAACGTGACTGCGTACTTTTACATCCCTCCAAAATGAATAGAACCAAGCAATTTAAACTGTTATAATTACAAAAATTTAGAGTTGAGTAAGGTAAAGAAATAGAAACAGAGACTGTGTAGTAAAAATTAATATAACTCAAATGTAAAGCACTGCGCGAATTCGAACTACATCTTTTCATTTATCCCATTTGGTGCCAAAGTTTTTAATTTTCTAATCCAAAATCTTTCCCGAGTGAGTCTATCCTCCCTAGACCAAGCAGTGTTGTGGTCAATGATTGGACTGACCATTATATTATATATATATATATATATAAAGAAAAGTTAAGTAGAATCCGTGTGCTGGTAACATATAAGAAATATACAAGTCTAAATTGAAAAGAATATATATATATATATCAAAACCATTTTGTATATCATACAGGTCTATCGTCACCCTTTTTAAACACTAGTTGTTTGGACCATGAGGAATTTTGCATTCCAACACAGACAGCTGATACTATAAGTGCTGGCGCTATGACTAAAATGGAGACAAATATTCAGTTTCCGAGACAATCAGATGCAGATGTGCAGTTTTCAAATACTGGTCCAACTACAGCTAGCGTTAATAGTAATGTATACCATCCACTTTGGACTTATTCGCCAGCCCATTTGCAGTTACCGTCGGGTTATTTGACTGATAGAAGAATATTTCGTATGTACAATCAGATAGCAATCAATCTTCCGCTGGTACAAGGTGATTCTGGAACATGCATGTACATCGTAAATCATCCTGATCAGAAAAATGAATGCATTGGAATGGCTATTGCAACATGTGGAGGATTAACATTAATCACTCCATTAAAAGACATTCTCAAAAGAATAAATACATCATAACATGTTGTCATCAAACCAACAAATGAATGTTCATCTAGTGAAGCTGTTTAGGCCTTACTTTATTCGTTGTTGCTTTTAATATTTATTCTTTGTACTGCTTTCAAACTGAGTTATAGAAGAAGAAGAAGCACATTAAATAGATACATTTGAACTGGTTTGTTTTCTTTCTTTTCGTTTCAGCTACTCCTACAAAAATTGAATGATATGGCATTTAACAAACTTATCTAATTCATGAATTTGTTTAATTTCGTTTGATCAAATTTTGACCATGTTTTTTGGCTTAAATATGGAATATTTATATAATTTGTCATTACATATACAACCTTTATGTTGCATTTTTATTGGTAAGATAATAAGTTTTCTGTATATTATGATACTTTGAAGAAATTTAGAAATTTAGAAATTTTATTAAATTATAGTGTGTTGAGTTGATAATATACACTTATTTCCTTTATGGATGCCTTCGAGGAAAATTTGAATCCAATCAACTTTCATGTCTAAACTAAACTCAAAATCCCAGTACGCTGCAAAATATCAACAATGATAACTCATTGAATAGCTTGAAGCTACACCGTTCTCGGAAAGGTAGACAAGCTTTATGAACATAAATGATATTTGAAAAAAAAAACGTGTTTTATTCGATTTCACCACGGAAATTGAAATTGCTCTGCAACCTAAATATTAATCTGGACACGCCATGTATCATTTAATTTAAATAAAAGTACAATGAAGTTTCGGATTTCAATGCACGTAATATTTTCTTTATCAAAGTTTTTTTCTGTTAGCTGTTTCGAATATTTTACTTTTCAAACATTCGGTTTTAAACGTATCAAACAAGTTTACAACAGAAATACAGGTATCATATAGTGGTTACTAAATTCAGGCACATACAATAGAAGTTCGTAGACCAGGAATAATTCTACCTCCAGGAATAAATGAGTAATCAAAATTTCACACGACAACCTTTTTACGAAGTTATTGTTCGTAAAACAAACAAATTAATGAATTGTCCATAACAAACCCCTTTATCGCCTATCGAATGGCAGATAACATAGGACCTGTGTTCCCGATTCCTATTTAAAACAATTGTTTATGTTATGTGGTACGGCCTATTTTGTCTGCTTTTCCGATTGCCATGGAAATACAATATATTTTGCAATCGTGTACAACAGATTTTGAACCTTAGTTCCTTTTTAATTCATTAATTTATCAACAAAGAAAATAAAAACTTGTTATAAATAATGTCAGTAACGGAGGATTTACTACTCGGCTAAGGAACAAACATTCAAACACCAGCGGTATCGAGCAAATGCTAGTTAATAAATATAATACATTGTAAATCTCATTCCTCCGAAACTTTTGTGGATTTTTCCTGGATGATATAATAAATAGTATAAAAATAATTTGATGACATTTATTTCAAATTTGTAACAGAAAGAACAGTCGTTACAAAAGATATAGGAGACGGAATTATATAAGTTTTTCTTGTTGCCGATTTCCTAGATTTCTGTTGTATATATGTCATTTGTGCACGTTTGAAAAGTAAAATATTGCTTAAACTTAAAAATATATATTTTTTTTTTATTTATATTGTTCATATGTGTCGGCATCCCATTACACAGACTATGATTCGACTATTTGAAATACATACCCGTATGTAACAAATACTGCTGATGGCTTTCAATTCACATACAACGACTAAAACTAGGAGTAAATAGCAGGTTTTCAGTAGTGTTTGAGATGTTCACAATTGAGACAGCAACCAAATGACATTTAAAAAGAACCAAAGGACACATAGAGTTTAATACAGTATTCAACAATAGACAGGTGTCAACACAAAATGTCAAGCTCTAAATCGTCCCGAATCTAAATACAAATTGTAAATAAATCTAACAAACACAATTAAAGGTCTGCCCTTACAACAGAATTCTTCAAATAACGTGAACATTAAGGAGAGAGTCGTCAAATTAGAAAAGTTGATAATCTAAACTAACCAAAATTTTAAGAGGGGGGCAATAGGGGGTCCGTTAACATGTTAACA